>PVIU01026859.1:0-21353 GCA_004026605.1 Ondatra zibethicus | reverse complement strand
CCGCGGAAGCTGGTTGGGCGAGGATCCCGGTCCCAAAAGCAGGCCTACTGAGGGTTGCCAGCTCCTCTCTGCTCGGCTCCGTGGGACAAAGGAGGCCCCCTAGCAGGGGACTCGCCCTTACCCCAAGGCCTCAGCCCGGGTGGGCCGAGCTCAGGTGCAGCCGGGACAGGGTCCAGATGAATCCGCCCAAACATAATTTTTTATTAATTATTTGAAAATTTCCTACAATGCATCTCAATCACAGTTGCTTCCCATTCCTCCCACGACCACTCTCCCACATATACTCACTGGAGCCTGGTCAAACTCCCAATGGGCAGCCCCTTAAAGAAAACTGAGTCCTTCCCCAAATCCCTGCCAGAAGCTTTCAACTGCAAAGAGCTACACTTCAGCATCCTTAGCACAGTTTTTAAGTACTCTCTTCAGTGGCTTCCTGTCTGGACTGTTTCTATTTCTGGAGGGGTTAGCATAGAATCCTTCGTCTCTCATTCTCAGTTATGAGTTTGCAGTCATCAATATCATTGCAAAAGATGCTTCCCTGCCCATAGCAGCTGGCAGCAGCATGGATCATGGGTGTCAACCTGGTCTCCAGCAGCACCACAGATCTCAGAAATCAATGTGGGAGACTTAACCCTTAAAATGAACAATTCTTAATCTCAGATATCTTGTTGTTGCTCAGAATCAAGGTGATTATGTGGTTGGGCAGCATAAGGGGCAGAACCCACATGAGCTCTATGCTGCTATACATCACCTTGTATAACCAGCGCTGGCTGCCATGCAGATACCCCAGGCATGATCATTGGATTTGGAGTCCCAGCAGGGAGAGCAGCTAGAGTGGCAGCAGCAATGCACTAGGCCTGCAGGCTGAGTGGCAGTCTCTCAGATGAGCAGTGACAGAGCTAGGCGGGCTGGTAGTGGACTGAGCCTGCTGTAGGCCTAAGGACTGCCTCCACCAGGCAGTGATGTGCTCCTTTGTCCATTGCAACTGCACGCACATACCTAGTGGTGCCTCTGTTCTGCTTCTCTCTGCTCTGTCTCTTTCCATCCTATATTTATCTTCTTGAATATACATAAGATTAAGTCTGTGAGTCATGTATTTGGAATTTCAGAAAATGTCTTTGGTTTCACTGTATCCAGTATTCATGAAATGATTATTCACTTTTGAAGTTAATACAGGTACAAATAATATATTAGCAATTTTGATAACTGATATATCTGCTTTGGAGCAAATTATTGACTTATTTAATATAGAAAGGAAGTGTACTTTGCAAAAATACAGTAGAGAAGTATGTGATTAGGTTCCTGTTGCATGCATATCCTTTGGAAATGTATTAATATAGGTTATATGAAATAGTAACATCTTAGTTGGTAGAAGATATAACTTTGTAGTAGGTTCATAGTTGTTATGCAGCTGTTCATTAAGGGAGTTTTGAGTTGGAGGCTGGTGTGATCACTCCACAGTTAAGAGTACTCGCTGGCTTGCAGAACACTACTCTTCAGTTCTCAGCCCCCACATAGGTTGCTGACAACCATCTGTAACTTCAGTTCTAGGACTTCCAACATCCTCTTTTGGCCTCCAAGGGACCAGCATGAATAAGGTACATACACATACACTCAGGTACACACACACACACACAAACACACACACACACACACACACGATGAATTAATTAATTAATTAAACCTTTAAATGTTTTAAGAGGATTTTTTAGGCTGGAGAGATAGCTCAGTGGTTGAGAGTACTGGCTTCTCTTCCAGAGGTCCTGAGTTCAATTCCTAGGAACTGCATCGTGGCTTACAACCATCTGTAATGAGATCTGGTCCCCTCTTCTGGCCTGCAGACATACATGCAGGCAGAACACTGTATACATAATAAATAATTTTTAAAAAGAGGATGTTTTTAGGACCTTGTTTCTAGAAAAAAATTCAAATTAAAATCAAAATATAATTGGGCCTTTGAAATATGCTACCATATATTTTTACTGTCCAAGAAATTACATTCTTTGAGTCCCATTTAATTTTCCAACTATAGAATATGCTGATTAAACATTAAAGATTTTTCTTCTTATTATTGCTATCATCATTGTCATCATTAATTGTGTTTAAAGGAAACCTTGGCAGGCATGGGTGACCTGCTGGCAAGGATTAGCCACTCTGGAATTTACAATGGATGAGTTTTGTTCTCAGCAGTAGGTAGCATTATAATTAATAGAAATTTCCCATATGGGAAATTTAAAATTTAAAAGACACTGTGATAATTAAGTTCATCAGAAAGACATGGAAAGTTTTGGAGCTTTCTAATAACTGCTACTTTGTGGACCTTATTCAGTTGATTTCTGTGTCTAAATCAGGGACATAGCAGGGGTTTTCATTTATTTATTTCATTTTATTGCTTGCTTAGCAAAAACTATTGAACTATTAAGAGATTTTTGTTTGAGCAGTATAAACAAACATTCACTAAGAGTTTCTCATATTTTGAACATTGAATTTTACTTTTCCACTATTGCTACTAGTCATTAAAATGTTTTAAAAATGGCCTCATGTCCACTATCCAAGTAAATATGACCCGTCTTGTAGGAAGTCTACATGTACTAAAGTATCACACTGTACTTGATAATCATAGATAATTATTATGTCAATTAAACCACCAAGTAACTATCACCATCTTATTGGTTTATGTCTCAGAAAATCTTTAGGACCTACATGTTCAAAAGACCTTGACCCAGCTTGTACGTAAATGAATGGAGATGTGGGTAATAATAGGAACTTGGATTTGTGGAGAACTCAAATCTCATTTCCGGATACTAGGCCTATTTGCACTCCCATTAAACCTTGTATATTGCTATTATTAAGAATAGTTCAATGAACAAATTGGACACAGTACTAATGTTTTACATAGAGATGATAGAAAGATTTCTTAGAGAGCCAAGGGAATACCTCAGGAAATGATCACAATAAATACCTAAATCATCGTTTCTTACATAAGGGATAATATATTTTCAAAATTTTAAAAATAGAAATCTTTATTATATATATATACATATATATAAACTTAACATTTATTTGTTTCTGCATGTGTGTATCATACCACATGTGGAATTCAGAGGACAATTTACAGAAGTTTCTCTCTATGGACTGTGTAAAAGCTGGGGATCTGACATAGTTCCTTTGGGACCTTTACTCACTGAACTGTCTCATTGGCCCATGGGATATTATGATAAGGAGAAACTCCAAATACACTTTGGAATACTTGGCATTGTGAAACCTGAAGTAAGTTTTGCTACTAAATACTGATTCTCACAGAGCCTTCAGCAGTCCCACTGTGAACCCAAAGTCCTTAACTTTCATTTTCTTGGTCTGACAGCAAGTGCTTTCCCTGATTAGAATTTAGAAATTCCAAGAGGCAAATATGTTAGGTGTGTAGTTTCAGTTCTTCAAATTGATTATCACCTTTCATCCCTAGGCAACTATGCAGTTTGATGGATTTCAATCTGATTAATAAAATTATTTATGTGATAATGTAGAGATCCATTTGTCTACATTTCTGTCTAAAAGAATGCTTGTATGTCTCCTTTCTCTACCAAAATATTCTTCACATCAGTTTGTTCAAGTGGCTTGGACCATTCTTGACTCAGTTTAGTTCAATGTGCTTGACTTTTTTTAAATTAGTAGCCACAATCTCACCATATTTGTTTTAAAGATGGTTTTCGTGGTTACGTATAAAAGGTAATTTAACTTTTATATCTATTTATTTGTGTATGGAGCGAGAGAGAAGGATTCATGTGCAGTGATGCTTCTGTGTGGATGTCAGAATACACTTTTGAGAGTCAGTTTTGTCCTTCCACAATATGGATTTCAGGGATTGAACTCTTGTGGTCAAGCATGGCGAAAGGTGCTCTTACCTGCTAAGCCATCTTGTCAGCACAAAGGGTAACTTTTATACCACAGAGAGAACTATAAATAAAATAGAATTTGTAATACAACGATCAAAGCTGTTTGAAAGAGGAGGGTCTTAGACTGTATGTTTAGTTGCCAGTTAAAGATCACAGTAGTCTATTATGATAAATTCTTCTGTATCAGCAGTTTTAAAAAAGTCAGATTTTTTTTAAAAAATCTCAATTCATCCATTGTATGAAAAATAGAATAGACCACAGTCTACCTTCCTGAAGTGATTTCATTAGAATTTTATTTTTAAAACCAGAAAAACCATTTTGAATGTTGCTACTATTCACTGTACAACTGACTATTCATTCTTTCATGACTTTACTAGGCTGTTTATTAAAAATATGTTCCAGTCAAAAAATACTATATGATTTCTAACTGATCATATGAGTAGATTAACTTGGCAATATACTGGTTCTGATTTTCAGTGTTATATTCTTTTTCTGAGTATGCTTTGCAGTACATTGTCCATCATTCTTTTTTTCTACATGTGCTTAGGCATTTTGGTGAGGCTTTAAATTTTATAGCCTACTTGCCCAAAACTCACATACCTTCAGCTTCATCAGAGTATGGCCATTCTAGGTAATAATGAAAATGAGACTCTTTCTCTAGTTTCTGTATTTTAGGGTTTGTTGTTTCATATACTCCCTCTCCCCCATGGCTGAGAAGGCCTATGACAAATACAAACCCAATCCAAATTGCTGGGTTTTCTTGAAGGGCTCAATGTCTAATATGTTCATTAAGAATTCATGTCTGGGTTTCTTTGCCCTTCTTCAACCATCTCTTTCTTGTTTTTAGAAAATCTCAGGCAGCTTTATGGGTTAATATGAGGGGTTAAGGATGACATTCTACCTCTGGAATTTGTTTATTCTGGAGAACACATGAAGCACTTCTTTGGTCTGAGGCATCAAGAATATGGCATAAACCATCTTTGGGGGTAAAAAGTCTTAAATCATGAAGCCTGTCTAGCCAAAATTTTATGTTTAAAAACAAATACAAATGCTCATTTGACCTCTTAATTACTCACTAAATATTTACTTGACTACTGATATTTAGATAATCATCTTTCTTTCCAAGAATACCATAATATCAATAAACACAATCATTTTTTCTACTTTTCCTTACAAATGATTGTTCTTGAAGCAACCATTTTCAAGCTTCTATAACAACTTCAAAGAAGAAGGCTAAGGCAAAGTAAATATGTGCATTTCAGTTCCCAAAGCTGTTCATGTCTGTGTTGGAGAACATGGTGTTATGGAGGGAACAGGAGACAAGTAGCACCCTGATTCTGTTTGGTCTGCTTGGTCCTCTCTTTGTACTTACACCTGAAATTATGACCTGAAAGCAAGGCATGCTGATTCATACCTGAAAATCTGGAAAGCTGGGGCAGGAGGATTTTCATGAGTTCTAGGCTAGCCATGGCTACATAGTGAATTCCAGGCCATCATGGACCATAAGGCTACAATGTAAGATCCTAAGAAATGTCTCATAAAAGAAAGAGTTAAAAAAGAGAAAGAAATGAGGGAGGTATGGAGAAAAAGAGAGGGGAGGAGAAAAGAAGGGAGGTAGAGAAATAAAGAAACTGCGTCTTGGCACAAAACTCTTTGATATCCTTTTCCTGAGTAAGGTTAGCAACCCAGAGATGGTATCATAATCCCAGCTAATGGAAGTCTTTCTTGAGTGCAGTTGTTATTTATTCTTCACTTATTGTTTACGTGGGACATACTTATTGAACAACATGCTAAGTCAGAAGGTGTAGTAATGTGGGCAGTACTGATGACAGTGCTAAAGCCGAGCTGGGTAAAAATTACATACCCAAGTCAAATGAGAGAAATTAAGAACTGATTGATGTACCAGTTCTTGGAATACCATCACCCAGAATAAATAGAAGTAGAGAGATTTGGATATGCTTTAAATATAGAGTAGGCATACTAATTCAGCGTCTATTGTATTCTAGTTTCTTGACCTTGAAGAAATTACCTAGCCTCACCTCAACTTTAAAATCGTCATCTATAAAAAGGGGTTATAATAGTATTGAATATCTACCCTTGCCAAGCATATGTTGGAAACTGATTTCCCAAAGCAATAAAGTTTAAAGGTGAGGTAATTAAGAAGTGACTGCATCAGCCTCAATAATGGAGTAATGCTGAAGTGAGTCACTTTTTTGTGTCAGGTATTGTTGGAATGAACTCCTGATAAAATGGTGAGTATAAATTTCTTCCTTTGCTTTCATGTGTGCATGCTCCAGCTACATTGGATGGTGAAGCAGAAAGAGTCTTTCCAAATATCAGGATTTCAACTCTGAACTTTCTAGTCTCCAGAATCATAATGACATTTCTTTCTTTAAAATTACCCCACCTGTAGTATTTTGTTATAGAAATATAAGACAAGTATTGACCATGTAGTTGGAATGATTAAACTGAAATTTCATACTGGGTATCAAGTATAATATATACCAATATGATGATCAAATTGTTATTAGTTATATTGCAATGACAGTGATAGCTCTGGAATGGACATGTGAGAAATTTTAGGAATGGACAGACCATTGTGACTATTTGAGACACAATTAGACACTATTTGTAAAATTAGAACCTTACACAGAGAAACTTCACTCATCAGAGAACAAAGGTGAATTCAAAATCTCATGGATGCCTAAGGTATTGAGAATAAGTAACTGTCACTGGACTAGTAAGTGGGTCCCAGCCCGACCGCCCAGGAGCCCTGGAAGGGGTCTACAGGCGCCCTCCAATCCCTGAGGCTTTCTGGATACTTAGGGGGCCTCCTCCCCTCTACTGGCTTTTCAGATTATCTCACCCCAGCTTGCCCCCGGGCACCCTTTCCATCTGCAGGGTTCTAGGTTCCCTGAACTCAGGCTGCTTCCTGTTCGGGCTGCCAAGTTCAGGCTGAGGCTTTGGGGGAAGGGTGAGTGCAGGGCTACAGGGGTCCTCTTGTGGAGCAGAGCGGGCTTCTTCTACCAAGCCTGCCCTTTTTACTGTGAGGTCCTGGGCCAGCAAGTAGCCCTGATCCAGTGCTGGCAGATACATTCGGAAAGCAAGTGGCCCATATCGAGTACCTGTTGATCCATCCGGAGGGTCCAAGCCACCAAGATTCTCCTGACCACATTCGAAGGAAAAGATGGGCAGGCACCAATCCAAGAATTCCTCCAACAACCTGAATAGCAACATGATAACACCAGAATCCAGCGAGTATGCAACAGGAAAACCTGAGCTACCTAATCCAGAAGAAGTAGAAGAAATCGATTTTAAATGTAACATTATGAAAGTGATAGAGACCATTAAAGAAGAGGTGAAAAACTCCTTTAAAGAAAGGGACGAGAACACTAACAAAAAGTTAGAAGAAATGAATAAATTCCTCAAAGATACCCTACAAAACCAAGAAAAAGCCATCAAACAGGTAATGGTAACAGTTCAAAACTTGAAAACTGAAATGGAGGCAATGAAGAAAACACAAACCGAGAGATGGCGGGATATGGAAAAATCTGGGTAAACGTACAGGAACTACAGAGATAAGTATAAGTATAACCAACAGAATACAAGAGACAGAAGAAAGAATCTCAGACGCTGAAGATACGATAGCGAAAATAAACTCATTGATCGAAGAAAACAACAAATCCAACAAATTCATAACACAAAACATCCAGGAAATCTGGGACACCATGAAAAGACCAAACCTAAGAATAATAGGGGTAGAAGAAGGAGAAGAATTACAGCTCAAAGGCCTAGAAAATATATTCAACAAAATTATAGAAGAAGAAAACTTCCCCAACCTAAAGAAGGATGTTCCTATGAAGGTTCAAGAAGCATACAGAACACCAAATAGGCTGGATCAAAGAAAAAAATCCCCTCGCCATATAATAATCAAAACACAAAACACACAGAATAAAGAAAGAATATTAAGAGCCGCAAAGGAAAAAGGTCAAGTAACATATAAAAGTAAACCTATTAGAATTACACCTGACTTCTCTATGGAAACCATGACAGACAGAAGGTCTTGGATAGATGTGCTGCAGAAACTAAGAGACAATGGATGCAAACCCAGACTACTATACCCAGCAAAGCTTTCTTTCATCATAGATGGAGAAAACAAGATATTCCAGGATAAAAACAAATTTAAGCAATACATAACCACAAACCCAGCCTTACAGAAAGTACTAGAAGGTAAACCACAACTAAAGGAAGCAAACAACACCCATAATAGCACAGACATCTAACAACTCTCCACCAGCACAACTCAAATAAGGGAGACACACAGACCCTACCACCAAAAAGAAAATAATCAGAGTGAACAACCACTGGTCATTAATATAACTTAATATCAATGGACTCAACTCACCCATTAAAAGGCACAGGTTAAGAGAATGGATACAAAAACAGAATCCAACATTCTGCTGTTTACAAGAAACACACCTCAACCACAATGACAGACATTATCTCAGGGTAAAGGGTTGGGAAAAGGTTTTTCAACCAAACAGCCCTAAGAAACAAGCAGGTGTGGCTATACTAGTAGCTAACAAAATCGACTTCAAACTAAAATCAATCAGAAGAGATGGAGATGGACACTTCATACTCATAACAGGAAAGATTCATCAAGGTGAAGTCTCAATGCTGAATATCTATGCCCCTAATATAAAAGCGCCCACATATGTAAAAGAAACATTACTAGAACTCAAAGCACACATCAAACACCACAGACTAATAATAGGAGATTTCAACACTCTTCTCTCACCAATGGACAGGTCAACCAGACAGAAACTTAACAAAGAAATACGAGAACTAACAGATGTAATGAATCAAATGGCCTTAATAGACATCTATAGAACACTCCTCCCAAACAGGAAAGAATATACCTTCTTCTCAGCATCTCATGGAACCTTCTCGAATATCGATCACATACTTGGTAACAAAGCCAACATCTACAGATACAAAAAGGTTGGAGTAACCACCTGTGCCTTATTGCATCACCATGGAGTAAAGTTAGAATGTAACAACAATTCCACCCCCAAAAAGCCTACAAACTCATGAAACTGAACAGTCAACTACTGGACCACTCCTGGGTCAAGGAAGAAATAAAGAAAGAAATTAAAGTCTAGTCTATTTGGATGCACACCTTCTTAGGCCAGGATGGACGGGGGAGGGCCTTGAACTTCCCACAGGGCAGGGTACTCTGCCCTCTCCTAAGGATGGAGGGGGAGGGAGAAGGAGTGAGGGGGAGCGGGACAGGACTGGGAGAAGGGGAAGAAGTGTAAATTTTTAAACGAAAAAATAAAAGAATATGAAAAAATAAATAAAATCGAACAAATCGAAAAAAAAGAATAATTAACTGTTGAGGGCTCAGTCCTAAACAAGGCATTTCTTTCATGTCTACAGTTCGGGGACCATCACAGAAGAGAGATATGAAAGAATTTAAGAGCTAGAAAATAAGAATAAGAGCTGGGAAATGCCATTTTCTGAGCAGGAGACAATACTGCAACCAAGAACTCACTGCTTCTGCAGTTGCTGGCTCTGAGCCTGTGCAAGAAAAGGTCTGTCAACAGTCAGGTATGGTTAGAGCAAGGGCTCATGGGTCCCCTTTGAACAATTGGCTATGATTCAAGCTGTGGAAAGGGAAGTTATTACTTTCAACTCTGTACATAGTTGATGAGTCCAGTAGACTCCAGTGAATAGTTTCAAATCATGGTCAGATGGCCTGGTTAAACTTGTTGGGTCTCAAAAGATAACAAAAGACATGAAAGAATAGAAATGTGTTTTGTGGAAAAGCAGGGTTTGATAGAATGTCTGTGAAAAAGCAGGAAAGTGAATTTGTGAGTGTGAAAGTAATCTAAATGCAGAATTCATTATATACATGTATGAAATTGTCAAAGAAATTTAATTAATAAAAAATTAGAGCCTGGAATAGAGCCCTAGAGAGAAAAAGCATTATGTTAATAAACTTAATGAATACCAAATATTTAAGCAGGCATGTTTAATGACTTGTATTCAAACTACTAATAAAGTTTCACATTAGTAAGTGTAGCGAGTCAAAACCCACTTCCATAGTTAGACTCCAAATAAAATTGCTAATATTGCTTTCCTGTATTATCGTTTCCTATCACATAGAGCCATGATTCACTTTAAGTATGCTATTGAGATGTGGTCAATATATATCAGCCCATGATTTAAATGAGATGATTGCATATGAGGTACACTCCTTTTCGACTCTGCACCATAGCTAAAGTCTTCCTTCGCTGTACTTGAACTTAAGGCTATTCTTTTGCATTCATGAATAAAAATAAAAATAGACATGCTATTTGTTACTGCATACATTGGGTGAACCTTGTTACCCTAGCAGTGGGAATGAACTGGGGACTATATTGGTAATTTTTTTTCAACACTCTGTGACTATATGACTTGCCAGCTAAGTCATCATATTTGGAATATCGAAGGGCAGTTTTCAGTTACTCATTTCTCTTTTCTGTTCTTGATTATTCATGATAGACTTGGGGAGAGTGAGCTTAAAAAGACTGTTCTAATGTTTATGAAGTTTAATATACAGTTATCTGGGTAACTTGCTATTACCCATTAAGGTTAAGGCTTATGAATATTAAAGATGGTACAAGTTCACTGGCACATACAGATTTTAAAAATTATTTTCCCTTACAGATGAGTGATGAGAAGACCAAATTTAAAGTACGCAAATTATCAGATAAAGGCAGAAAACATTAGTTGGCTCAGTGTTGTAGTCACTATTTTTGTCTCAGAATTTTGAATACAGAATTAGAAAGCTGAGTGAAGTGGAAAAACCAATGGTTTTGTGAACTAGTCATTTTGCAAAACATCCAAAACACATTCATTATAAGTGGTATTGGATGGGTATATCAGTAGTGATTCAATTACAATTATTAGAAAATTAAAAAATTTCAAGAAATTATATAACTAATCAACTAAAATATGGGACATGAGCAAGAATTTGAACAAATAGCAACATATGCCTCTTTAATATTCTTGCCACCAAAATGTGCATTCTCATAATTCTTATATTCTTTATTAAACACCAGAGTTTTCTTAAAAGCTGTATTAAAACTCACAGTTTATGTACCTGAATCACCACTAACTGCTTAACTGAGCCTTTTGCTTTCCTGGCTATTTTTATTTAGCTTTATGTAGCTCTGTGGGGAATTTGACAACAGAGGGCTTTGTCACTCATTTTCTATCTATGTTCATCTTTTTTAGGAAAGACTCACAGGACACACATGGTCAACACCTTCATTCTGTGTGTTAAGGCCATTTTGCATAGGAGGGAGACATATTGAACACAAAAGCCAATAAAGGCTTCCTTTTACTCTCTTACGTTTTCTTCTATCAACATTGGTCTAGTCCTTGACACTCAAAGGCATTAAATAGTCAGTAAAGCTGAATCACCAATTCTTTACCTTTTGTGGTAGTCAGGAGGTAACTAAACTGCCAACAATTATTTTTCTCATCTTAAACAGATAATTAACTCCAAATACCACTTTCTTAACATTTTGCGAAGCATATTCCTCAAATATACCCAATTAAGGTGAACTGAAAATAGAATTCCCATATCCTATTCTAGAATTATTGTAAATGTCTTTTAATAGAGCCATATTGTAATATCTATATTCTGGTTTAGCTATGAAGATTTTGCAAAATATGTTCTTAAATAACAGTAGTCCAAAATTCAAACTAGAAACTTTATATAATGCCTTAGTAATTCTTCTCAGTAGCCCTATGAAAAATGCTCAGTTCATTTTATAGATGAGGAAACAAAGTCAGAGTTGTTAATCTCTTTGTTTATATCACAAACTCATATTAGTCATCTGAGGTTTAGAGTTCAGGATTCCCTAATTCGAACACTTATTGTTTTCTCACTATGACTATAGATCTTCAACAACTGCTTACAGTCACATGATACAAACATATTATTTCTTTTTCTCTACCACAGTACATATGGTTCACAAGAATAGAGATCTCATCTGTATTCTGCACTGTAACTTCAGTGCCCAGAAAAGCTTCTGCTGTATATATAAGAAGTTGATAAATGTCATTGACTGGAAGTAATAATTTTTGTTAATTTCAAATGAAATGGCTATGAAAATAAAAAAGAAAAAATAGACAGCTTTTTTTTTCTCTGAGGTATCGAGATATCAATGAAGTGCTCTTAGGAGTATGTCACAGAGAGAGATGATTGTAGATTAGTGACAGCATAATAGTGTGAAACAAATCATAGATTACCAAAAGAGCATAAGCATACACCTCAGAGTTGTATATAAAATCACTGTAAAGGGAGAGCAAGGAACATATGTTATAACTTCTAGTCTTGTTTATGTTTTACTCACCCTTTGAATTTTTTGGTTTGTTTACTAATTTATTCATTGGATTTTATTTCAGATAGCATCTCACTGTGCATCCCAGGCTGAACTTAAATGAGATTCACCTGTTTCAATTTCCTGAGTGCTGTTGGTGCTAGATACATATGTGGGGAGGATCTTAGATCAGGTTAAGGGGTCTACTAGATATGAATAGGTAAAATGAAAGTTTTGGCATAGAGAGAACACTTGGAAAGATACACAGAGTATATATTTGATATATTTAGGAACTATAAGATATATCTGTGTTGTTAAAATGTAGACTAGAATAGAGAATGACAATATATTATTGCTGTAAAGTATATAGTTAATAGCATAGAAACATACATTGAGTTGACTCTTCATTTGCAGGAAAACTGTGTGAGGGACAGAATCAGAAAAGTTAGAGCTCATTCACTAGACTAAAGACAGCATGAGACAGAGTGTCATGACTAATACATGGTGTGAAGAAAATGATACATTTATATGATATCCAAGAAGAAACGTTAAGGTGTTATTTTACCTTTTTCAACAGGGGATAGAGAAGAGAAGAAGTCAAATAGAATCTTGGTATGAGAAGTCCTTCTGTTTATGTGTTGCTTTTATTGGTTAGTGAATAAAGCTGTTTCAGCCAGTGACTTAACAGAATAGGGTAAGGAGGAAGTTTCAAGCAGAGAGAGGAGGAGAGAGTGGGTGGAGCCAAGGAGACACCACCTAGCCAAGGCTGGGGACAGACATGCTGGGACCTTGCTGTAAGCCACACCCATGTGGCGATACACAGATTAATAGAAATGGGTTAAGCAAAGATATAAAAGCTAGCTAGCAATACGCTTAAGTGATTGGCCAAGCAGTAATTTAAATAATATCGATTCCGGGTCAGTCAGGGAGGTTGGGAAATGAACAAGCAACCTCCTACAACAGAATCTAGATTTTAAACCTGACTGAGGTCATTTTAATGTTGACACTAATGTGTCTTAGGAGCAGAGGACAGTGTTTTGAGGCAAGATAATATTGAGATATAGTGTATTCAAGAAGGGCAATCCAGATATAAGGGAATAGTTGGGAAACAGGCAAGAAATAAGATGAAATGCTTTAAGGAATATGGTAAGGATAAGAAATTGAGAACCAGTATAATTACCAAACATTTAATGAATATCTAAACAGTTGTAGTATAGTGGCAATAAAGCACACAGTGCACCTACTTACAAGATGCTTTTAGTCAAGACAGATACTAAGGAAAATATTCACAAGTCATTGTAGGTTCTGTGAAAGAGAATTAAGTTTAGATTGGTTGGTTAAAGAAGGTCTTGAGGGAGTACCAATGCCAAAATACAACTCTTGTTAGGTATTCTTGAGCCAAACATAAGAGTAACATGGCCCAGGAACACATATTCAGGTGTCCCCAAATGTCATACTTCAGCCTAGTGATAGTATGATGAAGAATTTTGTGAGTGAACAAAGAAAAAATAAATGAATATACTTCTCAAATACATGGGAGGAAACAATAGGTAGGTAGGTTACAACAAAGCAGAGAAATCTGTGCTATAGGTCTCAGATTCTATCTACAACTCTTTGCCTTGGTTGGTGGAAGCTCATGATCTGTTAATACATTCTAAAAAGTTTCACCTGATAGTAACCAGAATATTGTTAGGTAAGACACAGAGGTGAGCAAGAACTATTTAGAGGACGAAAGGTAACCCAAGATAAACTCGAATCAGGCTCTGTACCTGCAACATTTCAACCTCTTTACAATCGTTGACATTCTAAACAGCTAATTAGCCTTGCAAATAGTTCTTTATATGGTGTAGGGAGAGTGTTCTTTCTGCTAACTTGTATTGATAGTGTGCTGTTTACTGGATGAGAAGTGACAGATGAGAAGGTGATGAAGAAAGGAAAAAAGTATTCTAAGAAGAAATGGTAAATGAATTGGATGTGGAAAAGATTTTTTAAAAAAGTTCCAGACGAAGGGTCTATGGTGATATTTAAGATAATCATCAGTCTGACTACAGGGTAAGGTCAGTTCAGACACCCTCACCTCTATTGCTTAGGGTCTCAGCTGGGTTCATCCCTGTGGGTTCTTGAGCATTTTTCTAGAGCCAGGTTTCTTGCTAACTCCATAATGCCTCCCTCAATCAAGATATCTCTTTCCTTGCTCTCATATTTGTCCTTCCTCCATCTCGACCATCCCATTCCCTCAAGTTCTCCTCAACCCCTCTTCTCCCCGCTCCCTACACCCTGACCCCCTGCTCCCAAAATTTTTGCCTGATTCCAATTTCCAGGTGGGTCTATATATGTTTTTCTTTGGGTTCACCTTATTACTTAGTTTCTCTAGGATCCTGAACTATAGGCTCGTTACCCTTTGTTTATGACTAGTATCCACTTATGAGTGAGTACATACCATATTCGTTTTTTGGGGGGGTCTGAGTTACCTCACTCAGGATGATGTTTTCTAATTACGTCCATTTGCATGCATTCACCACAGAACCTTCGTCCAACAACAGATGGGAACAGAGGCAATGACTCACATCGGAGCACTGGACTTAGCTCCCAAGATCCAGCTGAAGAGTGGAAGGAGTGAGAGTATGAGCAAGGAATTCAACACCATGAGATGGTCATCCACTGAGACAGTTTGCTTGAGCTAATGGTAGCTCACCAACTCCAACTGGACTGGGAGTGAACAAGCATGGGAATAACCAAGCCCCTCTGAAGGGGGTTGACAGCTGGGGCAGACTGAGGGGCCATTGATAGTGACACTGGGATGTGTCTCTACTTGCATGTACTGGCTTTATGGGATCCTATTCTCTTTAGATGTAAACCTTGCTCAACCTAGACATAGTAGGGAGGGCCTTGGACTTTCCACAGGGTGGGGTGCATGACACTCCCTTAGGGTTGGAGGGGTCGGGGGAGGGTCTGTGGAGGGAGAGGTAAGGGGCTGGGAGGAGGGGAAGGAGTGGGAGTTTGGATTGGTATTTTGTTTCTACTGCATGTACTGGCTTTTGGGGACCCTAGTTTATTTGGATGCACACCTTCCTAGGCCTGGATGGCGGGGGAAGGGCCTTGGACTTCCCACAGGGCAGGGTACCCTGCCCTCTCCTAAGGCTGGAGGGTGAGAGAGGAGGGTGAGTGGGGGAGTGGGAGGGGAATGGGAGGAGGGGAGGAAGTGGAAATTTTTGAATGGAAAAACATAAATAAAAAAATAAATACACAAAAAAGGGAAAAATAAATAAAAAATAAATTAAAAAATAAAAATAAAAAAGTTCCAGAGTGGTATCACTCAACAGTGGAATGGAATGAAGCTTGAGATGAAGAGTGAAGCTAGCTCATAAAAGGCCTTGAAAGCCAGCTGTATTAGTTTCTTTTTGTTGTTTGATGAAACACCGTGACCAAAGGCAATTTAAGGAAGACAGTTCATTTTAGCTTACGGTTCTATAGATAGGAGTCCATTATGTTGGGGAGATATGGTGTTAAATGGCAGGAATGGTGGCAGGAGCAGAAAACAGAGATCACACCCTCAATTGCAAGCATAAGACAGAGAATAAACTGAGAGTAAAGAGAAAACTGTAAACAGGGCAAGGCTATGAACACTCAGAGCCCATCCCTTGTGATTTACTTCCTCCAACAAGACCACACCACTTAAATCTCTACAAACAGTGCTACAAACTGGGGACCAAATATTCAAGTACACACAACTATTGGAGACATTTCTCATTCAAGCCAATAAATCACCTAAATGCCCTTAAATTATATAATTCTATTAGTATTTTTAAATGTTTCTTATACTAAATTCTGGCATTTCCATACATGTATAAGATATGTTTGGGTCATATCCACAGACTCTTGTCTTCTCCTGTCTGTCTCTCATTCTGGCTGATCCTCTTTCCAACTTGTAGCCTGTCTTAGGATTTTTATTGCTGTGAAGAGATACCATGACCACGGCAACTTTTATAAATAAAAGCATTTAATCGGGGGTGATCCACTTAAAGTTTCAGAGGTTCAGTCCATTATCATTATGGTGGAGGGAAGGGCAGCATGCAGACAGACATGGTACTGGAGAAGTAGCTGAGAGTCCTACATCTTGCTGGCAAATAGAAAGTCCAGTGAGACACTGGGTGGTATCCCAAGCTTTTTAAGCCTCAAACCTGCCCCAACAGTAACATACTTCCTCTAACAAGGCCATACCCATTCCAACAAAGCCATGCATCCTAATAGTGCCACCTTCTATGAGAATATGGGAGCTAATGACATTTAAAACATCACATAGCCAACCCTTCTAACTTGTGGGTTTGTGTTATTATAGTTTGAAAGCTACTGAGTTGTATTTGTGTTACTTACATGAGCATGAATGAAGGGTTATTTACAGGAGCATAGGCAAATTATCAGTGGCTGTACAACTGAACAAAATGGCTCTCCACTCCCCAACAACCATTAACTGCTCCACTGGGGTGGGTTGAGTTTCCATGGGCCCCTCTTCCTCAACAACCACTAATTGCCTTTTCAAAAGAAAATTTTGAAAGACTTTCAAAAAGTCATGCTTTAATTAGTTCTCTGAGAACTTCATACAACCTATTTTGATCATATTCACATGAACTCTTTCAAGATTGACCCTTACTTTCTACTTTCCATTTCACGTCCTTTTTGTTTTGTTTTTGTTTTTTAGAAGAGACTCTCCCACAGCAGATATCCTGGTCTTAGGGCTTTTATAATCTTTCTGTCCCTTCTTCCATGATGTTCCTTGAGTCTTAGGTGGAGGGGTGTCATTGTAGATGCATAAACTGGGAGTGGGTAACTCACAGTCAGTTGATCTCTGCATTCTGACCAGTTGTAGTTTTCTGTAATGATCTCTGCTGCAAAAATGAACTTTTTAAATGAATGGCAATAGCTGCATTTATCTATGGATGTGAGAAAAAGTATTTAGAATGGCAGTTAGAAATTACCCTGGTTTAGGAAAGCAGCAGTAGGATGTTCTCCTGTAGGTCCATGCCTCACCAGCCACAGATATTTGCAAAGGTCTCTAGTACCAATCATGAATTCCCTCATATTGATCTAGCCGTAAGTACAACTAAGTAGCAGTTAGTTACCCCCAGGATATGGTGCCACTATTTCATATTCAAGGATCTCTTGCCATGCTAGTGATTGTGGTTCATAAGCAGTACAGCTGGGTGGGACTAGTGATTGTTTTTTCCATTGGCATCTTGCATTGCTCCTGGTTTCGAAAGACTATTAAGTGGGGGTCAATAAACTAACTCTTTACCTTCCATTGGAAGATACAATGAAGATAGTTACAGCTTGTAAAATAGATTCACTAAAAGGGGACAAAAATAACATATGAAAATAAGTAAGGGCTCATTACTATGTATGATGTGAGAAAAGGCCAGCTAAGAAGGAAAGACAATTATCTAGGTAAATAGGAATGGTGTCCTTCAACTCCATGTAAGGAAAAATTTCACAAAATATTGTCCAGCCATTATTGTTTTCTACATATTGAGGAGATATTGGAAGAAATGAGGTATGAGAAGAAGCCTACAAATTGAGGAGCAGCAAACCATTTTGAATATGTAGTTAACATAAAAAACAGTGTTGGAACAAAGAAGTGGACATAGACCACACTGCTGAAAATATATTAATCGATGGGAGACAATAGAAAGGTGAGTAGAAAAAATAGTAAGTTGAAGCAAAGGTCTTTTCATGCTAGGTGAAACCTGAGAGAGTTTACATTTGTGTGTGCAATAAGAGAAGCTGAATCTGTGGTGAGTCAGGTGAAAGGAAACATTTGAAAAAAATCTTTGGAGAACAATTGAAAGACTAAAGAATTAATTTAAAGCCTAGAGCCTACAGCATATTGCAAATGTATGGACAGGCATTTTGGGTCATGCCTACAATCTCAGCACTCAGGAGGAGGCATGGGTACAATGAGTTTAGGCCAGCTCGTGCTATACTGAAGAGTGTAGGGGATGCTTATGTACAACTTGTCAAAGGAAACAACAATGCGTGGAGAGAGAAAGGCAAGACACTAAAATTACAAGCACTGGAGTGGCTTTAGTTTTGTTTTGTTTTTTAGTATCGGGGATGGAACATGTTGAGATAAGGCTACACAATATTGTGTAAAACGCTGGTTTTACTTAGCCTTTGCTTTGCTATAGGAGACTCCATTTAACAAGCAGCTATTGATACCATTTTGAGGGGCAAGGAAGACTGCAGCACCTTGTTGAGCACCAAAGCATCACTGTCAGGCACCAACTGTGCAGCACCGACTGATCAAATGACCTATTCCCATCAATAAAGAGAAAAATGCCATATATGTTAATTAGGTTAACATAGTTGAGATTGTAGTAGCATATAGGTACATTAAAATATTAGGGAAAACAGATCCAAGAACTTACAAGACATGGTAGACTAAAGAAAGCTTCCAACCCCCTCACCTGGGCTCCCAAAATTGATGGGCACTGTGGTAGTTTAAGATAATGGTTCCCAGAGATTCATATATTTAAATGCTTGGTCCCTAGTAGTAGCACTGTTTGGGAAGGATTTGAAAGTGTAGGGAAGGTGTGCCACTGCAGGGGTTGAAAGTGTAGGGAAGGTGTGCCACTGCAGGGGTTGAAAGTGTAGGGAAGGTGTGTCACTGCAGGGGTTGAAAGTGTAGGGAAGGTGTGCCACTGCAGGGGTTGGCATCGAGCTTTGAAAAGCCTTTCCAAAGCACTTCAGGCTCAGCCTTGCCCTCTCTGCCTCCAACTAATGGATCAAGCTCTCAGCTACTGCTTCAGTGCTATGCTGTCCTATCTGCTGCCATGCTCCCTGCTATGAGTAATTCTCTGAAACTATACTCAAGGCCCTGATTAAATGATTAAATGCTTTCTCTTGTAAGTTGCCTTGGCCATGGTGTCTCCTCACAGCAACTGAAAAATAAATAAGATGTACAAAGGCGTGACTTCCAAGGGAGCAGGTCCAATCTAGAGACATCTGTGGGAACAGGCCCAAGCCAGGGGCATCTGTAAGAACAGGTCTGAGCTAGTGACCTCAGAGGGAGCAGGCCTTAATCTACCATCTCCGGCAGACCAGGTCCAAGGCAACAACCTCCACAGGACTAGGTACAAGGTAGCAACTACCAAGGGAGCAGGCCCAAGCCAGGGACCTCAGAGTGAGCAGGCTTGAGTCAGGGACATCTGCAGAAACAGCCCCAACCAGCAACCTCTGCTGGAGAAGACCTGAGCCAGTGACCTTGACTGGAGCAGGCCCAAGGCAGTGATTTCCATAGGAGCAGGTACAAGCAAGTTACCACCAAGGGACCAAGTCAGACACCTTCATGAAACCAGGCCCGAGACAGCAGCTTCAGGCCTGAATGACATCCAGGATTGCAGAGCAATCCCGAGGGAGCACCGAGAGAGCTCTGAAAACACTGAATGACTTCTGGGGTGACTGGAACCATGGTGGCCCTGACTGCACCACAAGGAGCAACTATCTGAGTCTAGGATCCACTGGAACCTGAAACATTGATCACCAGAGGCACAGCCCCAACTACAAGAATCAGAGGAAAGGATGGATACACAAGGTAAGAATACATTCAATGCCACAAAGAGCAAAACAACACCAACAAAAACTAGTGGCTCTACAACAGAAAGACTTGAACACCCCAATGTTGATGAAGCAGAAGAAAATGACCTAAAAATAACTTTAGGAGAATGTTTGAGGCCCTTAAAGAGGAAATTAAACATTTCCTCAAACAAATGGAGGAAAAGACAAACAAAAAACTGGAATAAGCAGACCCCTTTAAAAAATCAAGAAAAAGCAACCAAACAGATGAAAGAAATGATTCAGGACTTGAAAACCAAAATACAGACAATAAAGATAACACAAATTGAGGAAATTCTAGAAACAGAAAATATGAGAAAATGATCAGGAACCACAAATGCAAGCATAAACAGCAGAATACAAGAAATGGAAGAAAGAATCTTAAGTGCTGAAGATACGATAGACGAAATAGACTCATCGGTCAAAGAAAACATTAAATCTAACAAAAGCTTAACACCAAATATCCAGGAAATATGAGACACCATGAAAAGACCAGACCTAAGAATAATAGGGATAGAAAGAGGAGTCCATCTCAAAAGCACAGAAAACATATTCAACAAAATCATAGAAGAAAACTTTCCCAATCTAAAGAAAGCTATACATATGAAGATACAATAAGCTTACATGACACCAAATAGACTGAATCAAAAAAAGTCCTCATGCCACATAATAATTAAAACACTAAACATACAGAATAAAGAAAGAATATTAAGAACTACAAAGGAAAAAGGCCAAGTAACTTATAAAGGTAGATCTATCAGAATTACACCTGACTTCTCAGTGGAAACAATGAAAGCCAGAAGGTCCTGGTCAAGCATTATGCAGACATTAAGAGACCATGTATGCAGCCCAGACTACTATTCCCAGCAAAATGCTCATTCACCATAGATGAAAAAAACTAGATATTCCATGACAGAACCAGATTTAACCAATCCCTAGCCACAAACCCAGCCCTACACAAAATACTAGAAGGAAAACTACAAACCAAGGAAGTTAGGTACATCCACAAAAACACAGACAACAAATGATCTCATAGTAGCAAATCCAAAAAAAGGGAAAAACACACACAATAACATCACTAACAACAAAAACTAAAATAACAGGAACTAGCAATCATTGGTCATTAACATCCCTTAAAATAAATGGACTCAACTCACCTATAAAAAGACACAGGGAGTACATTTACACAATGTAGTACTACACAGTAGAAAAAAATAACAACATCTTGAAATTTGCAGTCAAGTGGATGGAGCTAGAAAACATCATTTTGAGTGAGGTAACCCAGACACCAAAAGACAATTATCACATGTACTCACTCATAAGTGTTTTTTAAACATAAAACAAAGAAAACCAGCCCACAATTCACAATCCCAGAGAACCTAGACAACAATGAGGACCCTAAGAGAGACATACATAGATCTAATCTACATGGGAAGTAGAAAAAGACAAGATCTGCTGAGTAAATTGGGAGCATGGGGAC
>PVIU01026858.1:0-20000 GCA_004026605.1 Ondatra zibethicus | reverse complement strand
GTAGAATAGAAAGTTATGAAGAGGGGGTGTTAGAAATGGAGGATTAAATGGGAATCCAAAGGGAACTTTCAATCAGAAGGGAAAATTTATTTATCATTGATAAGTTAGCAATAATTAAAGTAAATAGGTTAACTGTCATTAATATACTGATGTTTGGTATTTACTATATTCAGTGTGTATAATTTTGTGCAACAAGTTCTTTTTCTTCTTTTAATAAGTGTGAAACAAAAATTATCTAATTTAAATTACTCAAATGGTCATTTCAATGGTTATCAGCAAAGATCCTAAGCTTAGAATGGAGAAAAGCAAGCCAGTACAATCAAAAGTTCTGGGGACACTGCACATTCAATGGGGACACTAGGCACTCAATGTGCAAAGGAATAAAGCTAGACTGATATCACTCACTCTGTAGTAACATTAATGAAAATGGATAAAAGATATTATATAAAACATGAGCCTTGAAATGTTAGATGAAGTCATAGGTTAAACTCTTTGACAGATAGACAAAGGCAAGGACTTTCTGAATAGAACTCCAATAGTGCAAAAAACACTAGCAGTACTTTGCACATGACATTGTATGAAAATAAAATAACTGCCCAGTAAAGAAAATAATCTGCTGAGTGAACAGACATCTTACAAAATGAGAAACAATCTTTTCCATCTATGCATCAAACATGAAAAAAGAAACATCCTAGATATTATATAGTGAATAAAACAAATGAATTGAACTGACAATTCTAAATAGAGGTACAATGGTGTATAAATATGGGAAACTATTCAACACACAAGCAATTAGGACAATATGAATTAAATTATTGTTAATATGTTCTTTCCATAGCATTCACATTGATTATAATCTAGAGGGAAAATGACTACAAAGACTGGCGAAGTCTAGAACAAAAATAAATCTTACTGTTGGATAAGGGGACAATGATTGCCACTATTGAAATCAGTATAGAAGTTTCTCAAAAAATATAAATAGAACTACTAACTACATCATTTATAAGTATAAGTAGTAGGAAGAGCAGGCCTGCTATTCGGCTCCCAGCTCCCAGCCACCAGGTAGCTTAACACCTGAAATAACCACACAGAAATTGTATTAATGAAATTACTGCCTAGCCCATTATATCTAGCCTCTTTTTGGCCAACTCTCACATTCTGATCTAATCCATTTCTATTAATCTTTGTTTACTGGCTGTTACGTGGCTTACTGGGAAAGATTCAGCATGTCTGACTCTGGCGACTCCATGGCAGCTCGGCTCTGCCTGCCTTCTTTCTCCCAGAATTCAGTTCTCTTTTTCCCCTGCCTATCTAGGTTCTGCCCTATCAAAAGGCTAAGGCAGTTTCTTTATTCCACCAATGAAAGCTACACAAATACAGAAGGACCTCCTACACCATTTCCCCTTTTCTGTTTAAACAAAAAAGAAAGGCTTTTACTTTAACATAATAGAATTACATACAACAAAACAGTTATCAAGCAAGAACTATAGTTACCATATTTATAGCTACTTTATCTTTTATCATAACTAAAGAAAACTATAATTATAACTATCTATTCTTCAACTCTATCAAAGACTCCAGAAGGATATAATCTTACCTAAGTAAACAAGAAGTAAGTAACTTCCAAAACTCTAGAAGTGACAGAGATATCTTGCTTCCTGGACAGTTACCCAAAGTTATTTTGTACCACTGGGGCATCCATCTTCAGCCTACAGGCCCATAGTATCCAGCAGACTTTTACATGAAGCAGGAAATTTCAAAGACAATTCAGTCACTTTTTTTGTGTCCTGCTGAATGCCTCGGAGACTCTTTCATGAAACAGGAACCCCGAAGGACCATCTAACCTTTAGCCAAGTTTAGCAGTCCTCTCTCTGCAGATTCTTCATGTCCAGTTTATGCAACAGTCCAGGCAAGAGCAGTTTCTTGCCTAAATGGCTAACCAACTCCATAAGGAGCCTCTTCGATGCCCATCTTCCTATTGAAGTAGATTGGTGCTGCCAGGAGTAGATGTGTCTCATTGTCACGAAAAACCCTAATTTATTAAAACGTTAAATGCCATAGTCTTTGAAAGATACAAAGAATGCCTATTTAACTGAAATATATCTCTATATATCTAGAAAATCTAACTAACATGACTACAAACTTGAATATTATAGATGACTATCTATTAACCTATATTTCTTAATTATACATTACATTTTTAAATGAACTACACAATCACAACACCTTAATCAAGATCAGAAATACATATACATATAACAAAATTGACCTTAAACTTATATTAATAAATCAAGATTTATACCAATGTAAATTATTCATATCTATATCATATATACCCAAATAAATCCAAGTCACCTTACATGACCTTGTCAATGGGCAGTCATTGAGCTACACCTGGATAGAAAATTACAGTATTTGCACTAAACTGAGAAATGTTGGATAATATCATGTTAAACAAAATCAGATTTAGAAATGTAAATATTCATGTTTTATTTCATATGCAATATATATATATATATATAAATGCTAGAAAGAGACTAGGGATAATTTGCAAATAAGGTGACTGGTAGAATGGAGGGAAGGTTAAGTGAAGATGATCAGGATAACTGTGATCAATGGAATTATTTACAAGTAGAAATATAATTATTAACCACTTGATTTTTTGCTAAGAATATCTGTCAAATACACTGCAAGTCAAGACTAAGGTTGGTTAAAAAATTTTATACCCTCCTTCTGAATATGCTTAGAAACACTGGGCATCATTAGACAGACAAGGATAAACATACTTTGAAATCAGTCAAAGAACTACCTATGAAGGAAAATTAGGCCTTGGTGAGGAGAAACTTGTACATTCCTTGAATTTTGATTTTATGCTGTACATATGCTGAACTTGTTAATGGAATGTTTTGTATCTGAAGTCAACAATACGAATAAAAACTAAATGAAATAAATAATAAAATCCTACAGTTTTCACTCAAGGGCTACAGAACTTGTAAGCCACCATCTCTGTGATGGTATATGGGTTATTTTTTTATTTGTAGCAGGAACTTCAAATCCCAGGTGTATTGCACAATAAAGTGAGTAAAAAGAGAGATAAAACATAACAAGTATTCATTTAACGCATGGGTAGTTTGAATTCCAACTCACAGCTAATTTAAAAAAAAAAATAAACCAAGCTCTGTTGTGCTGCTCTGTGTATGTTTAGGGCATAGTTTTGACATTTAAAAGTTAAGAAGATGAAGGGGCATAAAAATAAATGCTTTTCTAGCAATAAGTAGGTGGTGATAAATTACTTATGTACATTGTAATTCATTTAAAATTTCTATAAAAATACAAAACACCATACCTAAAACACAATATAAAATGTAAGAACACAATTCAAAAAACAAAATAAAAGTAATCAATACTAAGGCAAAAAATAAAGAGGAGTAGAAACAGGTGGAAGAATAAAATGAATCTATACCATGACTAAACTAAGTGTGATGTGGGATACCATTATGTATATGTGTTGCTTTTATTGACTAATCAATAAAGCTGCTTTGGCCTATGGCAGGGCAGAATATAGCCAGGCTGGAAGAGATATATTAAGAGAGTAGGCAGAGTCAGGCAGATGCCGTGTAGCTGCCAAAGGAGAAAGATGCCAGAACAGAGCCTTACTTGGGAAGCCACAGTCTTGTGGCAATACACAGATTAATAGAGATGGGTTAATTTAAGATAAATGAGCTATCTAGGAAAATGCCTGAACCATTGGCCAAACAGGGCTCTAATTAATATAGTTTCTGTGTGATTATTCGGGTCTGGCCAGCTGGGAAACAAATGTGCAGTCTCTACTTACATAAGCACGCACATATTATTTAGCATTTATTTTAAATGTGAATAGTTGAAACACACCATTTAAATGAGAGTGGTTTGCAAGTTATATTTGATTAACAAATCAAGAAACTCAAATCAAAAAATGCAGCAAGAGATTTTATTTTAACAAGATTACAAACTTATCACTGAAGCAACATAAACCATTTGATTAGTAGGGGTGACTGTGGTCTTGACTTCTTTGCTCATATTCTCCTTCCTTCTGGAAGGAATACTCTTCAACTGGACCTTGGGAGCTCAGTCCAGTGTTCTGATGTGGGTCTCTGCCTCTGTTTCCATCTGTTGTGGGTTCTACAGTGATATTTAAGATAATCATCAATAGGGTTTTGACATCAAGATCTGAAAGAAAACCAAGAGCAATATAAATAGGCCATAATGTTTGAGAGGTCTATAGCAGCTCACTGAACTCACTGGAGAACAACTCTATAAGAAGTAAATCATTAATGACATTTGTCTTTTGATTTGTCAGCCTTCTGGTATCTATTAGGTACAATGTTGTCATGTTATAGAATAACTTTATGTAATTTTCTCTGTCTCTCTCTTTCTCTCTCTCTCTCTCATCTCTTTCCATACATGTACAAATGAGTATACTTCTGCAGATCTTTCCAATAATCTCATTAGTTCACCAAGACAAATTTTGGTGGCACCCTTATTTTGGTCCATAATCAGTTTACTATCTGGGAAAACATCTTTTCACATCTACAAAAAAATGTCAAACAACACTCAACTGAATAGTAGTAACTATCATAACTCTTTGTCTTCTATCATTTTCAACACTTTTTCTAAGTATAAGGGAAAACTTTTAGGAAGGAAAAGTATAATTCATACAAAATTGGTGGTCATGTAAAAAAGGTTAGATCAACTTTCAACTATTTGTATATTCATCTTTACATATCATCTATATATTATGTATTTATTTAGCCTAAGAAACTTTATATTTAATTAACAGAGAAGCTGGAAAGCAGAATGATATTTTTCACTTTTTATAAGAATCATGAAATCATAATAGAACCTCATAAATAAGCAGTGTGTCACAGAGACAACCTCAATGGTGTATTCTCTGTGATCACATAGAATACTATGAGCTTTTAGAAAGGGCTGTGGTGAAAACCTGGTAGCAACCTGCTATTAGCATAATTATTGTGCTTATCCTGAAGTACTTAAGTAGAAGATCGAATAAAGCATATCTGATAGGACATTAAACCTCTCTAGCAATTTTACCACAAATCTGAGGTCTCTTTTGAAATAGCCTTAAAAATGGAACTCATGAAAAGATGAGTTCAACAAAGTGTCATTTGGTGGGGGGGGATGCATTTCTACAATTTACCATTTTATAAGAAAATTAGTTTTACTCACTTGCTCTTTCCCCTTTCATTTTACAGAAGCACTGTAAACCTGTATGCTAATGATCTCCAGTTTTATAAACGATAAAATGAGACCAATTGTGACAAACAAATAGCAGCAGAAGTAGTTGATAAATACTATCACCCATTATACTCCATTTGCTGTTCTGAAAGTATGACCTTCTAAGAAGACATTCAGAAATATGTTATCTTCGTGAGCCTAATCACATGCTAAAAGCAATCCTTGAGAAAAAAAACATGATTATAGAACTATAGCTTCGTATATTGAAAAAATCTCGAAGTGTTATGAATTCAGGTTGAAGTAGTACAGAGCTATGAATTATCATTATCCTTTGATCTGCTGAATTCTAAAAGCTGATCCATTTTCAATGTAGCAAGAACAACAGTCCTTGAATTTTCAAGACATTTTCTCTCCTATCGATTTGTCATTAATAGTTAATTCTTAACTGTGTAATTTTCTTCCAAGACAGGTTGCTTCATTTTTCTGGCAGTGCCTTCATGCATTCACGTCTCTATGATGAGCATTCGGCCCCTTTCATCCATCTCAGAGTTCCTTCCTTAATTCACAGTGCTGGCACCAAAGTGCCTCATGATTATCAAATATCACTAACTTGATAAAAAATAAATTTGCATCAAGAAACAAAAGGGTTGTTTTGAAGCAGGGAAGTAAAGGTGATCTAAGAAAGCTATTGCTAATAGTCCTAGGGAGGAAAATTTATTTTCTAAATGACTGAAAGCATTTACTTAAGATAAAGAAATTAGAAGATGAAGCAGTAAAAACCACAGACTTTAATTTATATCTTACTCTCAAGCCCATAGTAGTGCAACTAAATATTTCTATACCTATTTCAATTATTATGTAGTAGCTCAGGTTGTATTTGGAAATGAGTGGTACTTGAACTAAGACTGATGGATCTACATATATGTTTACTGAAAATAATTTAAATTCCTTTCTTGACTAAACTCAAACATTCACTTAAGAAATATATATGATACAAACAAAATAATAAACATCTAAGTTTCAACTATCTGGCATCAACAGGTTTATTTATGCACAAAGAGAATATAAAATTAAAGATTCTAAAGTAGTAGTCATTTATTCTCATTTCTTGGAGAAAACATGCTACATTGCAGCTAATGTAGAAATACAGAATGCAGAATTAAAATTCCAACCTCCCTAAATTCAAGTACAGTATACCTAGCACAGCAAACATAGCACTAGGTCATCATGTCAGGTATGGATTTACATGGGATCATGCAACCTAATAAGAGTCAAACTCAGAGTCAATCCCATTATAGCACTCTCAAGATAAAGTATGAAATTAATCATTTTCAATAGTAATACAAATTCAAACCCAGGCATCGAATTACATTTTTAATACTGCAAATATAACTGAACAGATAATGTATTTGCAAGATACATAATGTAGATAATATATTTAGAAGAGTTTATAGCTCTCATATTTCCAATCCAAACTACCTTCTTAGAATGCTCAGTTTTCTCAGTAATTACCTCCCGGATAATTTACTTTAATAAATACAAGGTCAGGATTGACATAAGATATTGTGAAGATATGTTTATGAGCTGAAACTTTCTGGGTCAATATAATCTGAACATTTATATTTTAATTTTTAGGTGTTAGGTAATAATGATGGTGATTTTAGGGATTATATTTAGTTATTCTTAGACGGAAATTGGTATGTAATGAACTATTAGAAATGCAAAAATTTATCCATTAGACAAATTCTTTATATGTAAAGGCACAAGTTAGTGGGCCAACCTCAAAAGAAAAACAAAGAATTGTGTATTCCAAGATTTGTAATTCATTGTATAAAGTCTGCATATCTTTCTGAGTCAGTACAGAGCTGTTGATAATATTTAAGATGATGGATAATATTCACACTATTTACAGGGACAGCGTTGCAGAATTGTCAGTTAATTATTATGTTACCTCACAATGTTGTTTGGTTTTATGGTGAGAAGAGCTTGCATCCATTCCCAAAAATATAATATATTGCTAATAATTTTAGCTTTGTAAATAGTGAGAAAACTTATTGAGATTTTTGTTGATTATTGAAAAATAACCTTTTATCCCATAAAAAGATTAAACTTTGAAAGAGAAATCCAATGCATGAATATATTTATAATATGAGAAAGTTTAGGACAGATATAAATAACATTAGCCTGAGCAAAAGGACAATGAGTGAGAGGAAAATGAGAGAATTTGAATCTTGGTTTGGAGGTCGACCTGGAGGAACATGTGATGGATTGGATGCAAAGTCAGAAGGTGACAGAATTAAAGAATGATGCTCAATTTCTGACTTGTGGAGCATTATTAATACAAAATAGCCACAGTGAGTTAGTGGCCAGTCCTGTATGACTTCCTGTCCTGGTTTTCTATGATGATCAACAGTGGTATGCGAGTGTAAACAAAAATAAACTCTTTCCTCCCCAACGTGTTTTTGTTGTTGTTGTTACAACAATAGTAGAAACACCAACTAAGACAGGGTGGAAGACTGAAGCTCTAAAAATCTCATACAAAGGATGAAACATTGACAATTACATAGACTCAATATGTAGTGGAAATCTCATGACTTTGAACTAGCTTTATTATTTTATAAAGGTTGCACATTTTATTTTATGAGCAAAAACAATGTATAAGTGAAATACAAATAAAGTGAAAATCATCTGAGCACATAAGCGCTAATGACTAAACTGTGATTGATAAAACAGTTACCTCTTCAAATCTGCAGTTGGTGCTTTCCCTTTCATATAAATGCTAAGTGCTAATATTGCTGTGAAAAAATTTATCCTAGTCCTTCAGCAATAAAGCAGTCTTGATGTAGGATAAGCAAATATGGATGAATAGCAAATATATTATTGCAACTACCTGCTATGCTTTACAAGGAAAGGGAAACTGTTCTATATTTTCCATGTTTGTAGCTATTCCTTTACTATTCAAAATTATATTTAAACATTTTCTGGCCAAATTTTATCATTCAAAAAAGTAACTTATTGCTTAATATTCTACTTGCTGTTATGATGAACAAGGAAAGGCCCACATTGAAGTAATACTAAGTGAGAACAAAAATGAACAATACACCACCGATGAAGAAAAATCAGACACTGTACTTATACAGAAACATAAAGGTTTGTATAAAAAATTTTGAATCAAAATTTTGAATCAAAATCATAAGGTTTTCAGGCAACTTCAACTAATTTTACTTAAGGAGAAAAAGTAATTTTTTCTTAATTTTACTTAAAGAGAAGCTATGTAATATACAGAAGGGGTGGACCTTTATGCATGTTTCATTCACATTCAGCTACATGTTCTGTTTATTAGATGAAGATAGCTTGAAGGTTATGAGTATAAGATATCTTGAGAATATGAAGGAGGTACATAGGCACTAAGAACCCTGAGCATAGTGGTCATGATAGCAACAAAATCCTAACAATCAATTATAGCAATTTTAGCTTGCTATTATAGTCTGTTTAAAATCTTTTATTAAGCTTTTGCCAATGCCCTTTATTGCATCCCAAAACTTAACAGAAAGACATTATTGCTGTACACAACACGATTCAGTCATAGGGCTTGAAGTATGCAAGCTCAACTTTACCTGGGAGCATTCTCTGTGAGGAACAGCTCTCACAGTTTTGGAGGTTGTTATATAAGATGATAAGAGTAAAAAGCAGTCAATATTCCCACCTAGCTACTGGAGCTGCAAACCACAAGAAAGAACAACCCAGAAAGATGTCCGAAGTACACATATCTTGGGTGTAAATAACTTGTATCTTGGGCATAAACAGCAGCTCTCTAATTGGACTTGAAGCCCACAGAGGATGAGTGAATGTATTGCTGATGATATTAATCTACCAAATACTTGTGCCAAAAGAGGTTATAGACCCTAAAGGAGAATCCTCTCCTCCCTTAACGTGAATTAATATAGTCTCTAACTTTAGTATAAATACTTATATTCATATCCACAAATGAATACAGCTCTTAACTCTCATCAAAGAAGTTTCTATTTGAAGCAGTTGGATACTGTTTCAGAGATCCACTCTGTTCTAAATACAGAGAACAAATAACTACATCCAGCACAGCCCTAACTGGGGTATCATAAAACTCAGGTAACCTCACTGAAAAGAAAGAGGAATGATTTGTAAGGTCCAGAGGAAGAGGACACCTGATAAAAGACAATATCCTCTATACAAGACATGGAAGTTATATCCATGAAATCTTAACATTATATTTGACTAAAAAAGATTTGCCTGATGACAACACCACTTGATTTGCTGGTTTGGTTCTGAACTTTCAAAAGGCCCCACCCCAAGAGAAAGAGCTACAGGTATGGCTAAGAGAGGGAAAATAGTTTTTTTTCAGGGACAAATTTCCTGGTAGGTTATCTTACTCCAAATGATCAGTCCTAAATATATGCACATATAAGTGACACACAGTATAGTTGTAGGTTTCATATTTATAAATATATATACACACACACATATATATATATCAATAATAATTATATAAGAATGATTCATGAATTTCAGACAGAGTGGAAGCACATCAGAGATATTCGGTAGAGAATAGAAGGGAATGAAACTAGTGTAAAAGCCACACTGATGAATGAATTTCTTTAAAAAAAATATTTCTAAATTAAACTTAAAAGTCTGGGTGTTGAATGGAAACTTCAACTTCCTTAGGACACAATAAAAAATCAATAGAGATCTTTTGTGTGTACCATATATTATACACATTTATAGTATAAACATTTGTTGGTTAGAAATGTGAGAAAATATGGGTTGCTTAAGCTTTATCAAGACAGAATAACTGTGCAGAATACATGTTAAAGAGCAATCCAGTCTTCAATTTCATCTTCCTTTTGGCTTGAGTTCTTTTTAATACTTCAATTTCTCTGTTGAAATCTGATTTTAATCCATAATTGTCTTTATATCTTCACATATTTTTGCATGTGTGGATATGTGTGTCTCTTTGTGTGTATGTGTGTGTGTAGCACTAACCAAAAAAAGAGGATATCAAATTGAGAAGGAGATTTAGTAAGAAGGGGAGATGAAAGGGTTGGAAAGAAGAAAAGTATAAAGAAAATTATGCAATTATATTTTAATTAAAAATATATTTTAAAAATAAGAATTACGAAGAAGGTCAAGTTACATAAATTCATGCTTTATGAATTTGGACAATCACTCAGCACCTTAAAGTTTCCTTACTAATAAATTCACAGTACTGAAAAGATGCTGATTAAAGTAGTTTCTGATTCCAAAACTATTTAATTTTTAACTGATGGTACATCCTAAATGTATGTATCAATGGATTTCTATGATCCATAATTATTGAAACAAGAACCAAAAATGAGAAAAACTGAACTAAAATTTAAACATGAAAAAGTCTTCAAATGTACACTGAGTGTTCAAATAAGATAATCCTAATGCAAAATTAAATAGATTATTAAGAATTATCTGTGAATAACAAGTAGAAATTGTACATGGAGGCTGCCCATTCATATCCCAGCAGCCTAGGCCTGAATAATCACACAGAAACTGTATTAGTTACAACACTATTTGGTCAATGGCTCAGGCATATTTCCAATTAGCTCTTACATCTTAAACGAATCCATTTCTATTAATCTATATATCACCACAAGGCTGTGGCCTACCGTTAAGGTTCCAGAATCTTTCTCCTTTGGCAGCTATATGATGTATCCCCAACTCTTCTTTCCTTCTCTCTGTTTAGAATGTCCACTTTGTTATATTCTGACATGCTGTAGGTGAAAACATCTTCTTTGCTAACCAATGGTAATAAAACTTATTCACAGCATACAGAGTGAATCCAACATCAGGATTTGATTTTGTAAATTCACATCATAGGCTATGTAAATACAATGTATTCTTCAGAATAATATAAAGTCATATGAACCTGCTTTAATTAGATAACATAAGCAGAGTTTATGTTGTTATATTAAGCATAGTAATGGTTGTTAATTTATATGTGTAAAAACTAATAATATGTATTTTTTTGTACCTATATGGGAAAATTTTATCATTTTTTTTAATTTTGCAATAATTTTAAAGTAAGCTTGTCTCTGTATAATTTTGAATAATAAAGAAAACTATGAAAAGCACACTGTGGAATCTATCATGTAAATACTGAGGCTTAGGTTGAATTAATTTCATTCAACTGGCTTTATTATACAACATTAAATGTTTATATCACTATTATTCCAAGTTTCTTTAATTACTTAAAAAGAAGAAGAAAACTTGTAAGTTCACCATCATTTTATCTTTGATTTCTCTTACTTTAATCAAGAATTATTCATGTTTTTGATGGTAAACATCTACACTGAAGAGCTCATATAAAACTGAATCTATTGTATGTCAGTACTCTGAAAAATAAAATCCAAATATAATGATCTTAAAAAACAACCAAAGTTGACTATTACCATTGCCATTTCTTTTGAAAAGTGCTTGTCTTTTGATGGAACTGAATTGTGATGCAAAATATAATTTGCTATTTTATTTTCAACCAATTTGAACCAAATAATGTTCAAAGTATATAACTTTGAGTAAAGATTCAAAAGCTTTAATAATTTTAGAATAAAGATTTTGTCAGCCACCTCTCATTCTCATATATTATAACAGAAATCAAATAGATCCTGACTGCTAATGATTTTTTTCCAAATGAAGCTCTTGCAAATCCTATAAGGAGTTAGATCAGTTAATGAATGAGAGGACAAATCCCATATATCTGTGCAACCAGTAGTGTAGAAGTTCCCAAATAAATTCTGCACAGGCTTGTTTGAACACAGCATTTGCTCAGTGTATTACACTGAGCAGGATTGGTCAGTACAAGAATTCAGGTGATCTGTTTGAATCTTCCTTGGCTGATGATGCCTATGATGAGAACAACATTTTCACACCTTATCAACACACCTTATATTATATCATCAAGAGGTAAAAACCACACAAAAATAGAAAGGGTAAGAAGTTGCTTCAGCAAAAACAAATATTAGAATAAGTAGTAGAGCCTTGAGAAGACAGTTTGGAAAACATCTGAAAATTTAGTTTTTTAAATATTGTATGGATAGTGGTGATAAACTGTGGGGAGCCTAGGATGTCTGCAAAGAATGTCTAAGGAGTGGATAAAAACCTGAGTGAATGTGTATTATTGACAAGGATAAAGCAACATGAGAAACAAATGCCTCAGGTCCATGGTAATTTGGTAAAACTTCACGCTCATCCCCATACAAACAGTCAAGGGAAGGCAAAACCTTCCTGTCATCCGAGTACAAATATTGTCAGTGTGAAAAGTAGATGTATTTACAAACAATTGACCAGTTTGTTCAAAAATGGCCACTGTACCTTCCTTCTCCCAGACAGTTACAGCATGAGACTGCTCATCCATAGAGACCTCTTACTGACATTTGCTAACTTGTTTCCCCTTTACTGTGCACAGTAAATTTGTTGCTATCTGAATTACTGCATAGATTGTGCAACTTCATCAGACTGTGCAAGACCAACCAGTACTCTTTACTCCATTTGTTTCCCTTTTCTTCATTCCCTTAACACACCTAGTCAAGTTTGCAAAGTGCAATAATATGTAGCTTGTGAAAATAAATGGAAATTGCTAACAAAAAATATGGCTATAGCAGATAAAGAATAGGCATTATTCACAATACCATATGAAAGAATCTTATATACTATATGGACAGAGAAATTCATATTAACTCAATGAATCACTTGCTTCAGTTGCTTTTTAGAAGATATAAGGTCATAGATACTAACTGTAAGTTGAGTTCACATATCACAGATTAAATCCATGCTCAATTTGTTTAAATATTAGCATTACCTGAAATACTTTTTAAAAATATTAGTTTCCACTACTGAGAATTAGATTTAATTAAAATGTGGTAGTTCCTCATAAATCCCAACTTACTTCAGAAATCGGATCCAATCAGATCACTCATCCCATTTGCCACACTATAAACCTGAGTCGGTCTCCACAGCAACAACTTGAGAGTGCTATGATAAGAAAAGTTAGAAAATGTAGAGTTCTATCATACATTTAAAAAAATGCTTTCATTAAAAACATTTAAATGTGTGCAGGGTTCCTTTTTCCATTTTTATCTTAATGACAGATTTTTGGATAACAGGCTTTATTATAATTTAAATGTTATTTGCATAAATTATTTATATTTACCCACCTATTCTGTCTTTAGAGTAATTTTACTTATGGATTTGAATTAATTGAAATTCATATTTACAGGCTAAATGGTAAGGGTAATGCAAAGTAGAAACTTGAATGCAAAGTTTCTATTAAATTCTTTTTGAGGGTTTTAGATATTCACATTACATGTTATCGTTAGTTCCATTAATCTATTTTGTATTTTAAATAACATTTTTATTTTGAAATCATCTTGTATTTAAATAGCACTGAAAATAGCTCCTATTTGACCAAAAAAAAATACATTTCTATTATTGTAAACATCTTACTTGGTAAAGTTTATTATTCACAAGAAAGAAAGAAATACCAATAAATTATCAATGAATTTAATACTTTATTTATATCACCTTAATGTTCTTTATAATCCTTTTCTGTTTCAAAATATTGTCCAATACAACACACTTCTTGAAGTTTGTGTAACCACCTATAGACTACGATGGGACAAAGGCTTTACTTGTTTTAGAGAACAACTGGCTAGCTATTGATTTTTTCCCACCTGATTTTGTCTTCTTTATTCTCATGGTTCAATATCTATTATGGAGATGAGAAAAATACTAGAGATTTTAAAGTGCCTTTCTTGTAACAGCGTATCTAAAGTGCATAATGTGAGCCTGACAAGGCACTGTTTTTGTTCATATTTTTACCTGAATTAAAATAACATTTGTTCCTTCTCCCCGTAAAATTAATTTTTTAAAAATAATTTATTTTAACTTTATTTTATGTGCATTGGTGTAAAGGTGTCAGCTTCCAGGGAGCAGAAGCTACAGGCAGTTGTGAGCTGCCATGTGGGTGCTGGGAATTGAACCCGGGTCCTCTGGAAGAACAGCCAGTGCTCTTAACCATTGAGCCATCTCTCCAGCCTTGTAAAATTAATTTTTATATACTCTCACTGTGTATACTAAATTACTGAGACAGTAATTATTATGGGAAAGCACGTAAAAATGAGGAAAGAAAAATGCAAATCATGATTGGTAACACTAAAATACCGAACATAAGGATGAATGATTATTGAACTATAAAATAAAATATAAAATAAATATCAAAAAGCCCAAATATATACAAATATAACACAATAAATGAGTACATGAGCAAATAATAGACAATATGCTGCACAAAATATTCCAAAGAAATCCTATATGTGCATTCTTTTCATGGAAATGAGATGTGAAAATCTGCTTCTTAACTGAAAGTTTTGAATCATTCTGTAATGAAATTTTCATTTTAGGACAAAAATATCCAAAATGTTCAGTTTAAAAGTCTCAGATAAAGTTCTATCAGTGTAATATACTTTAAATGCATCAGAATTCGCATAATTTTTACTGCTTCCTCTTAAATGTCATTGGCTATGTTTATGGGCAATGGTTACTCATTAATCCAAAGCTGTTTCTATGAAATTTTCACCTGAGATCATAATGTAGACTCTGTAGGAAAGGTAAAATATTTTTCAAACATAAAAAAGTAAAATTTTCTTATGTTTCTATAATTAGAATATATGATTATATAATTATACTATTATATAATTAATGTAAAAATCTGTAAAAAATAATATATGTGAAATATGAATAAATACATATAATGAACATTTGTGACATTGCAAAATTTTTATTAGGGGATCCACATTTACTAGAAAACCTTTAACAGAATGTCCTACAAATGAGTTGGTTATTTTTTCAACAAAATTATTTAACTAGCTAGCATTTAATACAACTAAACAACACCCAGCAAGCAGGCATATTCTATAGTTTATATTACATTACTTTAGAACTGTGATTTTGGAAAAACAAGCTGCATTTCCTGATGCTTCCTTATGTTCTTTCATATTATGTTTTAAAATTCAGATTGTCTAATAAAATGCTTATATCATTTATTATTTGCCACAGAAAATAAAAAAATATGTTCCCCATCACATTAATCAAAGCATATGTTTATCCAACTTTTTGAATGGAATACACTGAATAGTGTGAATAGAAGGCAATTTAATTAATTTTACTCAATTGAATTTATTTCTGGAACTAAAGTTTACTACTATAAAATAAAATTCTCAGACCAAATTATAGATATTCTACATACTTTCTTATGCCTAAAAAGTAACTTAACTTTAAATTAATGACATGCTATATGATCTTAGAAAAACAAGAGCAAACCAAGCCCCAAACAGCACTCATCAAGAAATAGTAAATATTATGCCATAAAAAAATGAAATAGAGGCTACACAAATGGTAGGTAAAATCAGCCAAAGCCTGGGTTCTTTGAAACAATAATGATCATTGACAAACACCAGAAAATTGACTGAATGAGAAAAAAGATACAAACTAATGTGTAGAGAGAAGTTCCTGTCCTGCCCAGTCCTGCAGTTATCCAGTCCCAAAGAAGCACACAGAGGCTTATATTAATTATAAACTGTTTGGTCTATTGCTCAGGCTTATTACTAACTAGTTACTCTGACTTAAATTCACCCATAATACTTGTCTATGTTTATCCATGTGGCTTGGTACCTTTTCTCAGTAAGGCATTCTCATCTTGCTTCCCTTATGTCTATCTGGCGACTGACTTTCTGCCTTTCCTCTTCCCAGAATTCCTTTAGTGTAGGAGCACCACATATACTTCGTTCCTGGCTAGTCGACAATAAGCATTTTATTAAACTAATATGAATGAGAAATCTTTACAGTGTACAATAGCATTAGCCCACAACACTAATGAAATTAGAGATTCTCTCTAAGGTCTGAAAGGAGAAAAAATGGCCAACTACCAATTATTTTGCAGTATTGTGCTTGGGAGTCATAGTTTGGACTGTTGAATAGGAAAAACCTATAAAAGAGATAAAAGTAGGAAAGAAAAATGTTGAAGAATTGGAATTAGTTACAGGTTGTTGTGAACCATCATGTTAACACAGGGACTAAATAGCTACAAAAACTGCAAGAGAGAGAGAGAGAGAGAGAGAGAGAGAGAGAGAGAGAGAGAAAACTAACAATCCTGAGTTAGAAACTAGAAAAGGATGTTTTGGCATTAAAAATACTTGGGGAATGTGGAAACTTAAGAGAGAAACACAGTGAAAGAAATACAGGGTTGTGTCAGTATCATGCAACACACCCTATTACCTTTGTCTAGGAATATTAAAGATTTAAACTGACTGCTTATAAGAGATTTATTTTATTCTTTGAAGGCATTATATTTTTATGTAAACCTCATTTTAAAAAAAAAGCTGCATAGATGCTAAATTTATAAGCAACACTTATTTATTTTCCTTCTTGTTCTTTCTTTCCATTTTATCTTTTCTAGTACTGAGACCATTATATGATTAAAAGGATACAAAATAGACAGGTATGTAGAAGGACATAGAAATAATGTACATTTATTTTCTAAAAACCTTTAAATTTATTCCTTCAAGTTTTAACTTTTATAAGTACATGGTTAATATATCTAAATCATTGTGTTTATTTCCTTCATTATTTCATGGTAATTTTTAAAGAAAACTTTGGAAAATCAAGTGTCACTTAACATTCATTTTCTGATACCATGAATAGCTATTACAAATGAAAATTCAAATTGCTTTAATTAGTGCTCATTGTAATCAGCTGAAAAGGATCTGGTTCTACCATTTTTGACAAAAGAGGGAAATAAAAAAACAAACTAGGGATCCTACGTTCTAGATTGAGGACATAAATCATGAAATGAGTCATAAAAGTTCCCAATCCTTTCCTTGACTAAATGATTTGAATCAGCCCCCTCTTCAACTGATTGTACAGCCCTTGTGATAAGGGTTTTGATAGCAAAGGTTTTTTTCCAGTGATATAAAATGTGTTACAAGTCAGTATGTTCCTTATTTCTAAACTACAATTAAAAGTTATTAAATTACACTCTCTCTTGATTTTTGGTATGCTTTAATTCCTCATCTCTAAGATTTCTTTATGATTTATCTTTTTACCCATTCTACTATTATCATTTGTACATTATATGCATTAAATACAATAAATTTGTTAGAAAAGTAACACCATTCATTCTACATATAAGTAGAAGAAAATGAATTTGTATAATGTCAATGAAAGCAGTTAAATGGTATGCCTAAATATATTATATTTAAATTGTAGATTAATTAATATATCAAATATTAAGTTATGTGAGTTTTAATTCTGAATATATATGGGATGTTTGAATTTCTACAATAAATTTGTATTTTATTATAAAATACTGAACTTTTTCTAAAACAAATATATATATTCATATACATAATATATGGGCATAACCATTTCATAATGTATATAAAGGTATGTCTCAATATATATTATTTTGTATAAGAGAATGGAATAAATAGAAGTAAAAATAATTGCTAATGGCTACCATTGGCCTTGTTATACAGTTTACACAGTTGATATTATTAATATGTGTTGAGAAATTTCTTGAGATAATATTTTTGTAGAGTTGAGAAGGTGGCCATAAAAATAATATTGTACTAGATGAACCCATGGATGGCATTGCAAATTTCTTATGTTTAATCTCAAAATACAACTAATAGTACTGAGCAAAGTTGCAATCTAGTCTGTGGTTTGCTAATCTACTTGAAAAATACAGCCTAACATCTAAAATATAATATGTGGTCCAGAGTCATATGCAGTGTCAACAAGAACATACTTAACTTCTGCTTCTATGTAATGTATACTAAATGTCTTTAATCATCATTACCAGGCTGGAGAGATGGCTCAGAGGTTAAGAGCATTGCCTGCCCATCCAATGGTCCTGAGTTCAATTCCCAGCAACCACATGGTGGCTCACAACCATCTGTAATGAGGTCTGGTGCCCTCTTCTGGCCTGTAGGCATACACACAGACAGAATATTGTATACATAATAAATAAATAAATAAATATTTTTTTAAAAAATCATCATTACCAATTGATATACACATGTGATATGCTTTTCTAATTCTATTTATTCTTCTTGTATCCAATTACCACTGCTAGAGAATTTTCTCAGAATGGTATGTTGAGCATGAACAAGAGAACACACACACACACACACACACACACACACACACACACACGAGAGAGAGAGAGCGAGAGAGAGAGAGAGAGAGAGAGAGAGAAAGAGAGAGAATATTTAGAAAAATTAGAAAGAAAAAAGGGAAAATAAGAAAAAAATAAAATTATAATTATATTTTAATTTCAAAACTTAATATTTTAAAAATGTGAGGCCATATGTATTAATTACTTTAATTTAGCCTTTCACAACAATGCATACCTATTTCAAAGTACCACATTGTTAATCATAAATTTAAAAAAATATGTCAATTAAAAGACTTTTAGAATAAAGACAGTTAAGGTAGAATAATTCAGAATGTCTGCTCACCTTAATCAAATAGTTCCTATGTAAAAGTATAATTATTGAATAAAAATGTTTTATTTTTAACTTTATTATAAAATATCACAAAAATAAACATGCACAAAAGTAACTAGATTCAAAGGCTATAGAACTCAATGTCCATCTACATAGTTAGATTAGCAATTATTAATGGAGGCTGTAGACCTTCACATTGGATTTTATACTTTCCCTATTGAACATATTTTACGCACATATTCACCATCAAAAGAAAGTCATAGCAGATATAGAAGTAGAAAATAATTAGCTTTATATCCTCTTTCACTACTCATGCTCAATAGCTGCATTAAAAAGGCAAAATATTAGTTAATAAGGAAGTACTGAATGCAGAAAGTTGTGTTTTAAGAAAAATTGGAAACAATAAGCTTTGATTAGAATAGAGCAATACTGAGATTACTCTCAAAGAAATTTGTTAGTGCCATCATGATGGAAAAGCATACGCTTACTATAGAAAACTAGGAACAGATAGATAAACAAGCATTCCCACAACCCAACCATATGTTAATATTTTATACTGATTTTCACAGTATAAACTAGTTGTGATAACTTCAATAATAGTAACATATTTCTTTTTGAAACATACACCAATTTTATAGCTGAAGCTTAATGCTATTATAATTTAAATAACTCTCCCAAAACATAAGTTGAAGTTTATACAGGAAAAAAGAAACTTTTGCCTGTTTGTTTGTTTGTGTAGAAACATCCAAAGAATATATGCTACATGTATCCCCAAAAGACTGGAGACTGAGGTCTCCCATTTTAGGCAATGCTTTCACTTTCCCCTCCCCTTGACTGGGATGTAAAGTGTGACTGACAACTGTGTGTCCCACCTAGCTACTGTCCAGGACAGTAATAAAGGTGCTTATATTGCTCCAAGCACTGCAGACTCTGAGAAATTCCTTAAATCATTTTATAGTCTGCATATACTGCTGATGGTGTGGGAATTCACAGAGACCCTCTTGGATCCATGACTAAGTACTCTGAAATGTTCCCTCAATAAATGAATTGAGAAGTGGTGTTTTGTGCTTCTGTTTTTGAAATCCGAATAAGTCTCATCTTGAAATGCTTTAAGGCACTTCCTTAGGGAAGTTTCTTGCTACCTATTAAGTCAAACACCAACTGTCTGTCTAACCTAGAAATACTGGTTAATTTAGATGA
>PVIU01026857.1:0-21351 GCA_004026605.1 Ondatra zibethicus | reverse complement strand
GCGGCGAAAGTTGGCAGATGGAGAACCCACAAACAATGACACCAGGACCTATCTCTTCTGCATGTATTAACTTTTTGAGAACCGAGTCTTTTTGAATGCACTCCTTCCTAGGCCAGGAGGGATGGGGGTGGGCCTTGGACTTCCAACAGGGCAGGGCACCATGCCCTCTTTCAAGGAAGAAGGGGGAGGGAGCAGGGGTGGGGGGTAGTGGGAGGGGACTGGGAGAAGGGGAAGAAAGGAAAAAATTATTTCTTTAATTATGTTCTTGAATGGAAAAAATAAAACAAAAAAAATAAAATCCTTAAGAATGATGAGAGTTTGGGAGTGTAATAATATTAATCTGGGTATTCCATTTTTGCAACAGGTCATGACCCCATCAATTTACTGCAATATTAGTTACATATGGCCTCAGCCTTTCTTTCTGTCCTTCTGGCCCTAGGCATTCAATCCATCTTGTGCTTTGTTTCACTTGATTTAAAATTCCAATTCCTAGGAATTGAACATGTCAATCTTGAAGAGGCCAATATGGTTGCCACGATTCCAGAGTGGTGATAGTCACCAGAGTACCTGTGTCCAGTAATAACTCATTGATAATGTTATTTATATATACTCTTATATTTGTATTTGGTCTTTGATCATTTATAGACGTCTGCCAAATTAGACATTTACTATTTACTACTGGAGCTTTTGATTCATCCTTTATTTATATTCCATCATCCAGAACAGTTTTTTTTTCTTTTTTACAGTAGACACTGTTTTTTTTTTTTTGTTTGTTTTGTTTTTAACTTTCCTGGTAAGATATGTTCTCTACAGTGACTGGGAATGACTGGACCATGTTTGACATGGGAGCCTCTGGGAGCCCCCCCCATGAAGTTTCCTGTTGTTATCAGATTGCCTTGTCTGTCTTTTGTTGATCTACATTCATTGGTCAAATGTCACCCATTGCCACACATCCTACACTTTTTAGAAGGCTGAGACCACCTATTCTTGCTAGTCCTAGAGGAGACATTATCCCTAGAAAATCCTTATCTGCAATCCCTTTTCAGACATCCATTATACCACAATTAAAACATTTAGCATTTTAATGTCTCCTCATACCTTTGGAAATTGCTTCTCTTGCACATGCCTCAGTATTATAGTCAACTGTCTCAATGTTCAGTGTATTCAGGATCCATTCATCCATTGGTGCTGATGTAACCTTTAAAGGCCCAAGTATCTTTTGCATTCTACACTGATATTTTCAAAAGGCAGAGATTCAATAAGTATATATCTAGCTTCTATATCTGTTATTCCTACTTGGTACAGCCTTAATCTTTTTAAAAAGTCACTAAATGGTTCTCTCTGGCCCTTTTTTACCCTGGTATATGATTCAATTCTCTTTCTTAGTTCCTGACCCAAGCATTTAAATCTGCTGTGCTGCATAGGGACAAAATGTATTCATCATAGAGTGCCTGGTACTGAGGAACAGAGTAATAGCCCTTGCTAAGAATTTGATTTCAGGAAGTCTCAAATCATTTTGCTTTTCCCTGTTCTAATATTTTTGCCTCTTCTCACTAATAGCATTTCCATAGCAGCTGGGATCCATCTTCTAGGATGCTGAAACTCATTAAGGCCAATCATGTGGTATAGCTTTATTTATTGAAGTTCACGTTTTCACCATTTCCCTAATAAATACTGAGTATATACCATAAGATACGATTGCTTCCTTAATTTCATTTATATCGCTCATACCTATAGTTTGCCATTTATATTCTTTGACTACCTTAGGGTATTTTTACCAAATATCTTCTCAGTTATTATGAGATAAGCAGTTAAAACTCTGGGTAAGTAATCCATGCCTTGGACCCTTACTGACAAGGCTAAATCCAGTTCTTGTACCTTCTCTCCCTGCTTATCAGTTCCAATAATTACCTCAATTGTTGCTAATCTTTTTACTACTGCCTTTTGTAAAGTCTGAATCTCCAGTCTTGTGTGCTGTTCTAGTGTCCTCATTGATTCATTTAGCTTCTGGTCTTATTCTGCACATATAATTTCAACATATGAAATTTGTCCAGTAAAGACAATGTCTCATCCTTGAACATTATTTGGATGACATGCACATTGCTTTCCTGGAAAAAGTAATCATAGTCTGATTGTTAAATTCAGCAGTATGAATTTGTTTAGATAATTTCTCAGTACCCTTCAATATGGATTGAATTTTTCCTCAAATTAATGTTATCCTTTTCAATACTATTAATTTTTTCAGTTGGCTGTTCAGTATTAATCTGTAAAGATGGATTGTTTCTAAAAGTACCTCATTTTTGGCTCTGTTATCAAATCATTTTCTTTCCTTTTTTTTGGTTTTTTTGAGACAGGGTTTCTCTGTGGCTTTGGAACCTGTCTTGGAACTAGCTCTTGTACACCAGGTTGGCCTCAAACTCACAGAGATCCACTTGCCTCTGCCTCCTGAGTGCTGGGATTAAAGGCGTGCACCACCACCTGGCATCAAATAATATTCTTAAAGATATAATATGAAAAAGAAAACTAATCCCTAAAATTAAATAAATGGATATATAAAGAAAATCACATAAGCCTTTCATAATACCATCCACTGCATAAGCAAAATGATTATTAAATTTATGAATGGTAATATTTTCAGTAATCATACAACTTTCAAATTTTACAATTTGCTCACCTGCCCTAGGCAATTACAGTGATTTTGAGTAGGTCTTATAATCTTTATTGGCTAACAGGTGTCATGGCTACAGCAGCATGGTAGAGGGACATGAGCACCTGGGGCTCCCTCTGGCTCCTCTAGGATATGTGGCAATGCAGCACTGGTTCTGTGCAGCATCCTGCACTGGTTCCATGCCCCCTGTCACCTACTTAGATCATGATAAATATGCTTTGTTTAACAAAATAAGAGCAGTTATTAAGGGCAATTAATGTGATTTTGTACATGGAAAGAGTTGGTGGCCAGAATAATAAGGACACCTAAAGCTTCCCTTTAGTCATGAGCCTCCTCAGCATCAGGGTGCAGTGGGAAAAATCAGGTTCCTAAGCAGTGACAGTTGGGCCATGCATGGGCAAGAAACATACTGAGGCTGTCAAACTAGGAGCATGGAGCCGGGCTGGGAGAACTTAAGCCAGCATGTACTTGGCCTCATGTTGGGTAGCCAGATAAAACAGAACTCATTAGATGGGGGAACATGAATCAAATAATCCCATACTAGTACTGAATAGGGTATACTAAGGTTTATTTTTTTCATTAAAAGGGAAACTCACCGGTCACAATGAGGAAACCGGAATAGGGTCCAACATTCAGGTATAGCATGAGGTAAGAATAGGCTAAGTGGGTGCTCCCATGGGCTTTTTGGCACCTAAAACCAATGCCCAACATTGTCTAGCCTCTTAAAGGCCATTGGCTGAAGGAAGGTTCCCATCATTATCTTCTGTGTATAATGAAAGTGCTATCAGATGGAAAAGTGTTAAAGCATATCTTAAGGGAATTTGTCATGATTCCAATAAGCCCTTAGATTTGACTAAATTGCATCAAAAATATTGAATATAAAAAAGGATAAATTTGATTTTGATGTAGCAGAAGCAGCTTAAGATGTTTCAGAACAATTTGAAAAGGCTGTTCCATCATGCTCACCATTTACTTCACTTCTTAACAGCATTGCAGTTATCAGAGCTTGTGTACTATTGGGCATACTATGTCTACCTATAGTGTTCAAGCTGATATTGAACTCACTGTGGAAAGTGGGCTCAGAACTTCATGGAGTAAAACTCTGCAAACTTCCCTAAACCTATGATTTGAGAAGCCAGCAGTCAAAGATGGGTAGGTTTTCTGTGCCTCCTTTCTAAGACAATGCATAATGATGAAATTCATGACTGGTAAGACTGGAGTTTGATAAGGAATGCCCTAGACAGATGAAGTTATTTTTGGAACTCTTATGGGTCTTTAAAATAAATTACAAAGGGGGGAATATGTGGAAGCCCATGTGTGACTCAGTTTCCATCTGGAGTCCATTCTGACTTATAAATCATTTGATTTCAGGCTTGCCTGCTCTGCTTTTTCCAATAACTCTGAGGCCTGTGGGAAACTTCTGATTTAGCCCATAGGAAAGAGCACTCTGCCTGTAAAAAGGAACACTCTAGTAGAAAGAATACTGTTGATGTTAAACCTCAGGAATATCAAGATAAAAAGTGAGAAGTGAGGCTTCTTATGAGCAGCAAGAATATGTTAGATAGGAGGTTGCTCACTCAAGGACAGGAATGGTCTTGTGCTTAGACACTAACTGACAATCTGTGCTGTGCTTTGTTATGCTTTTTTATATAAGCAGGTTCTGAAATAAACTCTGGGCTGTTTAGCTGCTTGGTTTGACCAACTGGTCATCAGACAGACCTCCTGATTCTATCCTATCTTCTGTCTTAGCTTCTTTCATCTAACTTTTCTTGGCCTTGAGGATCCCCACTACTGGAACCCTAGCTGATTTTGTAGTAGCTGGTTCCTACACAATATCTATCAAGAAAATACTTGTAATGTTGAAAAAAGAAGGAAGAAAGAAAAAAATGCTCTGGTATAGCATTGTGAAAGAAAACTTTTCCAGAAACATCATTGAGTTCATTTCATATTGGCCATCTCTTGTTGGACATGGTACCTGCCCTTATGCGTAATTTGCATAAAACATTCGATTCTGTTGTAGAAAACTATTTTTTCCTTGTCAGCGACTGTACTCTGGATATTGTTGCTAGATTGGGGGAGATTATGGAGTTCCCTTCTTGGAGTTGGGAAACCATCCAGCACTGACCCTGTGCATGCTTCTTGTCTATGAGTTGATGTGTGTGTCAGTCCTCTTCTATGAAGAAGATCCTTGGTGTCTCCCATCCCCCTGGCTCTTAAAATCATTCTTATTTCTTTTCCATAGGGTTCCCTAGGCTGTGAGGGGAAGGATTTCATGGGAACATTCCATTTTGAACTGAGTGCTCCATTTTCTCATTCTTTGCACATTGTCCAGTTGTGGGTATTTGTTTTCATCTGCTACAGGTGGAAGCTTCTTTGAGGATGACTGAACAAGACAATATCTATGAGTCTAGTTGTAGGTCATTAGGAATAATTTTATTGCAATGTTCCTTTAGCAGAATTGTAGTATTTGTTTGCACCACTAATTTCCTCAACCAGTTGCAGGTTCTTGCCTACCCAAGCAGTGTTAGTCATAGGTTTCAACTCATGGAGTAAATCATAATTATGAGAAGATATTGGTTGGTTACTCTTATAACTTCTGTGTCACTATTTCATCAACAGTTCTTACTGACAGATCACCAGGGTTTACTGGGTTAGTTTTACTTTCCTCCTCCTCTGGTAGTGTGCAGTGAACCTTCCAAAACTGTGGACACAAGTCAGGAAGGTGGAGGTTCTAAGTTAGCAACACTTCAATTTCTCTGTTTTCAGTGAATTATATAGTTGTTATATGATGACGAATTATCAAGTCGGCACAAATCAATAACCAAGCTAGCTCAATAGAAACAGGTATTTTTAATGAAAGGAAAAAGGGGAGCTCACTCTACCAAAGTCGCGATCCAATCCCTCTGGCCGACACCGCATGGAGAGAGAGCGCACCTGTGTTCTCTCGATTTTCTACCTGGGGTCCCAGTAGCCACACCCCAACTTGATGTGATTGGCTAGTGGCTCTTCCCCCATCAGTTATATATATAGCTATGTAGGTGCTGTCTTAGCAATAGATTCTTACCACCATTTTTTAATTAAATTCTTCTCATATAATACCTCTCAAATTAAATTTTCCAATCTCCCTCAACTCCTCCTAGTCCCTTTTTACTGATCCTCTCCATCAAATACACTCTCCATTTCTCGTCTAAAAATAAAACCAAAAAAAAAAACAAAAAACAAAAAGAAGACCTCCCAGGGATATCTACCGAACATAACAAAACAGTTTTCTAAAAGTCTGGGTACAAATCCTTATATCAAAATAGAACAAGGTAACCCTTTGGGAAGAAAGGATCCCCCACACAGGAAAAAGTCAGAGTACCCCCTACTTCTACTGTTATGAGTCCTGGAAGAACACCAATCTATACCACTATAATGTATATGCAGAGGACCTAGCTGAGAAACATACAGGGCTGTGATTGTTGCTTCAGGCTCTGTGATCCCCTATGCTCCTACTTGGTTGATCATGTGGCCTGTGTTCTCCTGTTTATTGTCAGTTGTAGATAGTAATTAATAGTCTTAGTAGTAGCCTCCACTATTTGGAGGCTATGAGGGGATTCTTTAGAGAACAAGTAAAATAAATACAACTCATTTCTGGCACTTAAGGTTTCATTTGCTGTGGAGGGAGGTCAACTTAGGGTTCCATCTCTCTCATAATTCAGGAATTTTATTGAGATCACATTGATCTATGTATATATTTTTAGAAGGTTCAACTGAAATGGGGTTTTATGAGAAACTTCAAATGGGCTTTAGCTTTATCTGTCCTTCCCTGTATTTCCTTCCCTATCTCCCTCTTCCTTCTACCTTCCATTTCGATCCTCCTATCACAGCCTCTCACTCCTCCACCCTTCCATAACTATCTCACATATTTCTCATTCCTAGGAAAATTCTTTCCTCCCCTAGTAGCATATTCTCTATTTAAATTATGTGCTTATGCTGATTGTAACTTGCTTTTCAAAGACTTAGCAGCTAACATCCACATAGAATTGACTACATACCATATATTACTTTAGGGGTTTCTGGCTTACCTTACTCAGGATGATTTTAGTCTTTGGCTCTCTCCACTTACCTGTGAATTTTATGACTTTGTGTTTTTTTAACAGTTGAACCTCTGTGTAAATATAGCACATTTTTTCTTAAGAAACTAAAAACTGTTAATATGATTGCAATTTGTTTCATTTTAAACCTCATTATTTATTATTCTAGCTGTTCTGTGTCTATACAATTTAAACTGGTTTTCTTTATTTAGTTGTTAAATAAGTATTTTCAGGATCTATGGTCTTCTTTGAGGACATAAAATTATTAATGCAATATTACCAAATTTCTGCCCATGGAGAACTTCTGTTCCTATATAGAGCTAGATAATGAAACAAAAACATAATTCTATACAAAGCTTTAAAGAGAAATATGGTATGGGAATTTGTATGCTATGAATCTGTTTTATAACCATTGGTTAATAAATAATCTTCTTTGGCATATAGCACAGCAGAACAGAGCTAGACATGAAAACTAAACTGAATGCAGGGAGAAAGTAGGTGGAGTCAGAAAGATGCCATGTAGCTGCTGAAGGAGAGATGCCAGAATGCCGGAATTTACATGCAGGCCACAGCCTTGCGTTGATTCATAGATTAATTGTAATGGGTTATTTTAATATGTAAGAACTAGCTAAGAATATGCCTATATGATTAGCCAATGAGTATTGTAATTAATAGAGTTTTGTATGAATATTCAGGTCTGGCCACCTGGGAAACAAACTAAAGTCTCCGTTTACAGAATGCTCAGATGTCATTTTCTAGATTTTTATGATATATATCTCTTTTTTGGATATCACTTTAGGCATATACATAATAGAGCATTGGCAATAGGATAACTATTCACCTGAACATTACCTATCTCTTATATTATGAAATATCTTGAGTTTTGGGCTGGTTGACTACCCAGGATCTGGCATGTGCTTAATATTCATACTATGCTGCTTGCGGAAAGTGTGACTGAATCAGATATGCTTGTGTTTTGTGTACTTGTCTGTTTGAGTGTTTGGTTGGTTGATTGATTTTTGGCTCAATTACTAATCATTATATTGTCACATGTCATCTTTGGAATATGCCTACAATTTTTAATTTCTTATGCATTGTATTTGATTTTGCTCATCTTTTCCCCTTGCCCAACTCTTCTTAGATATTCCCACCTCCCTACCTACCCCACTGCATGTTTGCTATCTCTCTTTCAATAACAAACCAAAAAGTCAATACACAACAATAAATACAATGGGACAAATATATCTAAACTAAACCAAATCAAACAAAAGCAGCACACATAAAAACACTGTCTATTTATGTTGGCCCTTACTCTATTTGGCATGCCCTAGTATGATTGATATACCCAATGACACTCCATTGGAGAAATGTGGTTTTCCCTCTCCCATCAGATACCAATTACAAATTGCTTTCTGATTAGAAGTAAGACATGGTGTTCACCCACATTTCTCTGTCCTAGGATTCTTGTCTGCATTGAACTTCTCTAGATCTTGTATATACTGTCACTTTCTCTGAGTTCATCTGTGTATCAGTTATGGAAGACACTGTTTCCTCCTTGTAACCATTCATTACCTCTAGCTCTGACAGTAGTCTCCTTACTAATCTGCCTAGACCTGTGCTTTAAAGGGGAAGCTTCATGATGACATTTAGTACTGAATATCTAGTCTTTCACTGTTTTTCACTTTTTCCATTTGTGGTTCTTATACTTTGTATATTTGTGGTCCTCTGTGTTTATTAACCATCTACTACAAGAAGAAATTTACCTCATGAGGGATGAGTGATGTACTGGTCTATGGGCACAGCAATATATCCATGGAGTCTATTTATTGCTATGCTCCTTTAGCAGAATACATGTAATACATTTTCCCCTAGAAACCAAGATCTCAGGTTCTTGGCCACTTTAGCAGTGTTTGGAATGGATCCCATCTCATGGAGTAGGCATTTAGTCAAATAAAATATGTTTGACTATCCCATAACATTTGTGCCACTATTTTACAAATATATCTCACGAACAGGCCACAGTTGTAAATTGCAAGATTTGTTACTGGGTGATCTTCACAATTACTTTTTTCCTCTAGTAGCTTGTAGAATCCTTCACAGTGCCATGAATGCTTGTCAGTAGTGGGGAAGCTTCTTGTCAGTCACCGAATCAATTTCTTCCTGTTTGATGATGCAAAGAAGTGCTATCTGTAACAGGAGAGCCTGCTTATTGAGGTTTCTGTCCTGTCAGTTCCCACAGCCAGGAAGTCCCAAAGAAAATCACACAGAGGTCTCCATAAGTTATAAACTGAGTGGCCCATTATCTCAGGCTTCATATTAGATTTTATAATCTTTATTAACCCATTATCCTTATCTATGTTAGCCACATGGCTCAGTACCTTATTCAATGGGCAAGTACACATCCTGCTTCTTCTGTGGTCTGGGCAGGACTGCCGAGGGAGCTTCCTGCTTCCCAGAATTCTCCTATTCTTCTCACCCTGCCTCTACTTCCTATCTGGTTGTCCTACCTATACATCCTACCTGGCTAATGGCCAAACAGTGTTTATTTAAAACATAATTGACAGAATATAGAATTGTCCTACACTAGCTATCCTTAAGTTAGGCCTTGCCATCAGCTGGTGGAGGGAAACCAATGGTTTTGCCAACAGTGTGTGATGTTTATTTGGGGAAAGACTTATGGGGCCCCATTGGATAATACTCTATAAGATGTACCTCTTTATTTTTATATATAATTTATTTTATTTTTTAAAAAAAGAATACAAACTATCTTTTTCCTTTTACATACTAATCCCATTCCCACTCTCTCCCCTCCTCCCATTCCCTCCACCTATGTACCCACCCCACCCCCCATTCGCTCCTCAGAGAGGGCAAGGCATATTGCTTTGGGGAAGGTCCAAGGCCCTCACTACTATTTATAAGCTGAGCAAGGTATCTGTCCAAAGATAATGGGTTCCAAAAAAGCCAGTACAAGCAGTAGGGATAAATCCTGGCAAAACTGCCAGTGGCCCTGCAGTCTGCCCGAGGCATACAACTGTTACCCACATTCAGAGCATCTAGTTTGGTCCTATACTGCTTCCTTCCTAGTCAGACTGGAGGTGGTGAGCTCCCATGACCTCAAGCAAACTTTATCAGTAGGTGTCCCCATCGTGGTCTTGACCTCTTTGCTCATATTCTCACTTCAACTGGAGTTTTAGAGCTCAGTCACTAATAAGTGGATACTAGCTGTAAAGCAAAAGATAATGAGTCTATAGGCCATGATCCAAGAGAAGCTAAGTAACAAGGCAAATCCTAAGAAGAACATACATAGAGCCACCTGGAAAGGGGAAATAATTAAGATCACATGACAAAATTGGGAGCATGGGGGTAGGGGGGAAAAGGGAGAGAGGAAGAGGAGGAGAGAAGGGGAAGGCAGTGAAGAACCTGAGAGAGCAGGATAGACAAAATGGAGGAAGAACAGAGAAGAAAGCAAGGGAAGGGATATTTCAATTCAGTGAGTCATTATATGGCTGACAAGAAACCTGGCACTAAAGAAATTCCCAGGAATCCACAAGGATGACCCCAGCTAAGACCCTAAGCAATAGAGGAGAGGGTGCCCAAACTGGCCTTGCCCTGTGTTCGGATTGATGACTATATTAAATGTCACCATAGAATCTTCATCCAGCAACTAATGGAAACAGAAGCAGAGACCCACAGAGTTAAATTTTTCCAAGAAAATTGCTAGTAAATTTTATTGAACCTGGTTAAGTACAAGGAATAAGATAAAGATTAATATATAGTATCTGTGTTGAATTTTTCAAAATTATAAGCTTTTTAGATGCTTAAGTAATAAAAACACAGAATTGACATGAAACAATTTCCTTTTAGACAATATTTTTCACTAATAAACACCTTCTTACCACTAGGTTTTATATTGTATTCTAATAGGTGATCTAAATAATCCCAATGATATTTTTGAAAGCACCATTCAATGGACAAAAAGCTATATAAAACATGTTAGTCTTGTTTTGTTACTTTTCAACAATAGTTTGTGAATTGAATCCAATAAATTTTTTCAGCTTTGGTTGCAATATCTATAGTCATGAAGTTTGAGTGACATTACATCAGCCAAGACAACACTCTGTATAACTCTCTTTCACACTTGCAAGCTGTTTTACATCATGAAAAAATTTCTGTATTTCCTCAAAACAAACAGGCCTCTTGGATATTTTGTACTTGATTTTGAATAGCTCTGTACTTTATTGTCTTTCATTTTGAAATGAAGGTATTATATGTTGGGTTGGGGAAATAACAACCTTCATGAATAGTTGATAAACATAGCTATCAACTATTGTTAAACAATAATTAATTGATAAACAATTAATGTATCAAGCTAAGCATTGTTAAGAGTAAAAAAACAATGAGAATATTTATTTGATTTTCATTTATATTGACACATGTACAAAGCAATTTAATTTAATTGTCTTTAGTGTGATTATTAAATTCATTTAAGAATGAGAAAGGTTGACATACATGTAACAAATAGTATTGCAATAGAGAAAAAAGAGGCTGATCCACATCAGGGTCATTTTAATATAAATTGAATGAAAGTATATGAAACTAGTATATGTCTACTGATTATTTAGCATGCTAATGTGACCTTTCCATGAGATCACATAGTAATATTTCAGAATAAGACCTATGATACAGAAATATGCATCAGTGAATGGAATCTGAAATTTAAGTGTACTGTTTAATGACACAGATATACTACATTGCTTATTATGAGCACTGACTCACTCTGTTAAGCCTCTACTATAAAAGAGGCCTGTGGAATATCTGTACGAGAGAAAAGTGGTATTCCTTGAAATAGTCACCCATTGAGAATAAAGAACTGCAAAGCCTCTAGGGCATGTTTGTTGTAAGGTCCTGGAATATAAGTTTATGTGTAGGAATTTTTACCTCCAAAAGTCACCTAAAATCCAGTACAATTTTGAGCACAGTGTTTGCATATACATCCACATCATAAATACTGGACACAACATTCAAAAATCAAGACGCAAAGCAGTTGCTCACCTTTCAACTTCATGATCCAGACATAGTATGCATAATAAAAATGAAGAATCTTAGTATCTTCATCATCTTTCTGCAGGAGTAAAAGGAATTTATCTATTTAAATTACTCTACATGAGACCTCCTGTGTAATACCTGGCCAGTGACCAACAAGAAAAATGGTGATATTTCACATGAAGGTGAGGAGGATAATCCTGAGGTACTGTTTTAAACAAAAATTCTAAAGGGACCTAAAATTTTAAACTAGGATAGTTATTATTTGAAGAGGGAAAGATGTGATTTGTGTATTTTTAAATCTTAATATTTGCCCTATAGATCCACGTATATTTGCTAATATTTGTGTCTGTTCACCTCAGCATGCAGTAGTTCATGACACACATGCATCCTAACCTGTTGGTGGTTTTGGAAGTATTTGACCCAGAAAGGATAGATGCTTACCTTAGAATATTTGGCCCTCTATATTTCAGAGGATAAGCAAAGCAAAGCAGGGCTTCTCAGCTTCTAAACATTGCCTATAATTTTTCTAATTAAAATTAATTAGAATGATGTATTACTTAAATATATATTATAAAGAAGCTATCTTAAGCATGTGATAGGATAAAGAAGTTAGTATTGAAGAAGTCTCTTTAAGGATGAGAAAAACTGAATTTTTTCTGAATTCCTTAACTCACTATGGAGGTTTAATCACAAAAATTTGGTTTATTCTTTACATCGTCAGTGTGTACCCAATCTACATGATAGTTTCTTGTATTTCTACAGGGATATTTCTAATACAACAGTACTGCAAGACAAATGCAAATTAAGCTGACTATTCTCTAAAGGGCAGACTGGGCAGAGAGTCCTCCTTCTTGTGTTTTTGTTGATATCATTTCAGGGTTCACTAAAATTTGATCTCTTTGACAGAAAATCCATGAAAAATTACCCAACTATAGTCTGAGAACCTAAAATCTGTATGTCCCAGCTAACTTATCTTAGGTTCTATTAAACTGACTGCCTATTCAAACTTTGCTCTCCAGTAAACTTCTTATTTAAACTTTTGTTAAACTGTATGCTTGAGCAAAACCTCCCCTGCAGTTTAAGAGAGAGATACTAGGTTGTGGAATTTTTCTTTAAAATTCCTTGCTCTAAACTGTCTAAATGGCATTTCCTGGGGGCCAAATACCTGTGTTTAGTCTCAGCCAGTTTCAATGGCTGTATACTGTATCTGAGTGATCAACTCTGGTGAGATCTCCAGAACACTCCCAAGTAGTTTTCCCTTTAATTTTCTATTTTCATCTTCATCTCTTTATCAACAAATCAGATAATAACAATTCTATATTATGCTGAAAAACATGTTCTCACAAGTCCTCATCTTGTGTTCATCACTTATTTTTGTGTTATCTACTCAGTTTAATGGATATTTCTTCCCCAAGTATCTGCGCAGTTTCCTTGCTGGAGCAAGCGGCAATTTATCAGTGACATGCCAATGAAGAAAATGATATTTTCTTCTTCAACAAAAGTCTAGACTTCAAGGAAAGCTGGAAACTCATGGTTGCCTCTTATCTTTCATTGAATGCCAGTGCTCCTATTTGGTGTCTATCTATCTATCTATCTATCTATCTATCTATCTATCTATCTATCTATCTATCTATCTTCTATCATCTATCTATCTATACATATCTTATACATATAACCCCAGCTCTAGTGGGTTCATGAGTGAAATAGTTATGCCATGTCCAGAAGATATCTTTTTTACTGCACATATCCTTTTCCTCTGGCTTTTATAGTCTCTCTGCACACTTGTAAAGCATGTTTCCTAGCCTTCACAGAGGTGATCTAGCAGTTCCACCTTGTAGATTGGAACCTTTTGTTACCTTTATCAGTCATAGTATTTCTGCTTAACTGCTATCACTGCAGTAAAAACCTCTCTGATGCAGACTGGCCACAGCACTAATCAATGCATAGGATTCTTACTATATTGTAATTAATCAACACCCTAGTCTCCGAATCTTCATTCTTAAAGTAATAGTGTAAAACCCTAGCTCCTACCTAAAGCTCGTTTCTTTAACTTGCTAAAACTGTTGCTGGGTCTGTTACATTCCCTTCATGTTTTCCAGAAGTGATGTAATAAACGTCTCTGAAAGTCACATGTTGAATATTTCAGTCCTTGTAACCATATTATTTATTTCAAACTACTCATGAATCTGTCTATCAAACATGAAATAAATGTGTGTGTGTGCTGTGACATCAAGCTGAATAACTCCTAATGTAAGATTAATCTGAGTCAAATATCTGGCATAGATATATGAATGGAGGGTTAGATTTAAGTATGAGAAAGTCTAGGCAATAATTGTAAACAAGTGATGCCATGGTATTAAGAATTTGAGTCAAACCATAGTATCATAGCTAGAGCAACAGTGCACAAAAGAGCAAGTGAGTGAGATTTTACAGATTCAGGCTTTATTTCATGATGGTAAATAAAGTTTCATAGTTTCTTAATCAGTTGGAAGCTTTTGAAAAAAAAAGGCACTTACACTTCCTGCTGGCCTTGAAGAAGCACATAGTCATGAGATCTACAGCTGCAAGAAAATGAATTCTGAAACAGCTATGTGAACTTGGAAGACGGTCTGAGTTTCAGATGGATTGTAGCCTTAGAAAAACCACGACTGACATTGTAAGAGTCTGTATTCAGGAAGCACCTAAGCCTTGCCAGGACCTTGGATCCAGTAAAACTGAGAGATAGCAAGAGTCTGTGAATTAAGCTGGTACACGCATGTGATTAGTTCTACACCCTGCCTCCACAATTAGCATCATTGCAAATGCTCCTAAGGTCCCTTTCCTAACTGGTACACTGTTGTATATCCTCTCTTATAGTCCCATGCCTATAAATTTTCTACGTACTCTAATTCTATAGTTTAATAATATAAAGAAAATTAGTCAATATTAACTGTCACTACTCTCTATAATAAAATTTGTCACCAACCAGTGTGTGATGACATACACTTTCTCCTTAAAATGTGAAATGCACCATTCTGTGAAAACTCTGTGATAGCGAGCGTTCCTTTTATTTTTGCTTTTCCCTTCTGGGTCCTTAGTGTAGCTTTTTTTCATTTAGATACTCTTAAATATATCTGATTTGTATATGCATGTGTATTTGCCTATGCATGTGCATAGATACAAGCAAGAAAAATTTTATCACATTATGCATTGTTGTGTGCAATAAGTGAATATTTATTAACCAGTTGATATTTAGCTACTGTAATTGATATTTTATAATATTTTGTGTGCATACCTATGCATTTGCATTTATATGTGCACATGTAGATATATAAAATATGTATATCTTCTATGAATTTATTTACACTTTCACATTCTCAGTCATGGTTCTTCATCAGAGAATTGCTTATCCTGAATTTGTATTTTCTCTAGTATCTCCTCAATAAAGTTTGTACATTTTAAATGAATCTACTTCCATCCAGATCATCACAGATTTATCTCTTGCACTGAATGGAAATATTTTCTTACCCTTAATTGTTTTACATGCTGGAATCATCGGCCAACCATGAGACATTTTTCCAACCCAAACCAAGAGTTTGTGAGCTTTTTTTCTTTTATTTTCATTTCCTATTAGAAAATATTCTAGAATTTTACACAATTGTATTAGTGTCCTTTAATTTGGTATGATTAGATTTTGGACAAATTCCTAACTTTGGAGTACAGGCTTATTCAGTCATCTATACACTTTATTCTAAGTGATTTCATTAATCCTCATGTCTTTAATTTCCGGTGCACCAGTATCAAATATACAAGTTCTGCTCCTTCCTCTAAGAGTTACAATCAAACCCCAAGCTGTTTCATGAATTGTTGTCTGAAAATTAACCTGCCAACATTCACAACCTTAATTTCATATATGTTGGACATAATGCCAAAATTAGCCATAGCATTAAAGTCATTATTTGGCCCTCACATATTCATTTATATCCCAATAAATATCACCTCATAGGTATCCAGAGAGAAAATAAAACAAATATAATAATAATAAAATTAAATTAAGTTTGTGTTTTAAAACACCTTCTAATTTTACTAATATATCACAAATAAATTTCAAATTAATTTGAATTCATTCATCATTATAGGAAATCTACAACAACACTACCTTAGACATGTAGCTTTTTACTGTCTATGGGTATATGAAAACATAGAGTTGGAATGCCTTATTTGTGAATGTTAGGCCCAAATAATAATAGTTGTCTTAGAACAATCAAGATAGTCAAGCAAATAAAGATTTGTGCTATTAAGCCCAATGACATTAATTCTATTCTCATATGGTAGAAGGAAATAGCTAGATTTCCCAAATTTTTCTCTGGCTCCCATAAAAGTAACATGATATGTATGCATACACACAAACAGACACACACACATATACACACACAAAGAGACACAATGCATAAGTAAAGTCATCAGGAGAAATTATACATTAGATAAAAGCACTTGCAGCTTGTCCTGATGATCTGTAGTGTGATTCCATCACCATGTCAGGAGGGTGACAACTGACTGGAACTCTAAGGAATCAAGAGTCATTCAGCTTCTGAGAAATTCCATGAACATGTGGTATACATACATACACAGACACATAAATGTAAATAAAAATTAATTTTTAATTAGAATGTAAAAGTGCTAGCTTTGGTTATAATATTCTTATGCATTTTTTTACAAAATGCATAGTTGCAAGACTGTAAAACTTATGATCTTTGAAAAAATATCCATCATGACTATAAAATTCACTAAGTGGAGACAAAATAAAAAAGCAAAGAAAAATGTATGTGAGTAATATGCATGGTATATATCATCACATTTTCAAAAAATAAAAAATGGAAAATAGAAATAGTTCATTTACCAGTGTCCCCACAAAATATGTTTAATTGAAACAAAGACATATTTGTTCATAAATGTATTCTTTATGGTGGTCACACAGTAATGAAATAAGCAAACAAGACATTTTTAGCTCCTAATTGTCTTATTAAAAGGTATATAAAGGGAATGGAGAGTTGAATCGAGGTTTAAAAGCACTAGCTCTTCCTCAGAGAATTCAGTACAATTTCCAGCACCCACATGACAAATTCAACTCAGGGGATTGAATATCCTGGTCACGATTCTACTGCATACCCGTGATGCACAATTATGCAGGCAGATAAAACCCCCACACACATAAAGTATAAAAAACTTGTACCAGTATACATTTATATTATTGTGTATTTCTGCAGAAACAAAAGGAAAACTCAGAGAGTATTAAAAAGTATGAACTCACTTTTTCCAACTAAAAACAGAAACTCATGACTGAATACTAATAATTATTTTAATTTCTATCATCTATTAAATGTCCCACATTTGATAAATTCTAATAATTTTTTGCACCTATATACTGGTTTTTATACATTTTATTTTTTTAATATTTGTCTCTCAATAATCTTTTGTTTTAACCCATTATAGGTTGAAAATATTCTAGACTTTCTACTCCAATAATTGTCAAAATTCACCTCTCTCCCTCTGTTTCTGTGTGTGTGTGTGTTTGTGTGTATGTGTTTGTGCATATTTGTGTGGAATTGTATCTCACTAGAATATTCTACAACCTGCGAATTTCCACCAGGTAGTTTGCTGCTGGGATAATTTTCTTTTATGCCAGATAAGAAGGATTACACAGAAAACAAGAATGGGCCATTAATAAAAGTTCCTATGAACAGAATTAACTAAGTTCTATATGACCTTCTTATATGCCAGGAATATTGGCTACGGGGATGATCATTTATACCTAGCATAGTCACTGATTTTTCTAGTATTCTGTTATGTAAATGGAATATATTCCTTTTTATCTCTAAAGTTATTCTAAGGATCACTTGAAACAGTGATGAGCAAAATCAGGCTTCCATTAAGTACTGTATTTGGGAATTCAGAGGAAGACAGTGAAAGGAGAGGGTTCATGATTCTATGATAAAAGAAGCCACGCTCTCCATCAAAACTTGAGAGAAATTTATTCCTGAGAGCAAATGATAATGAGATCTCAAATTGAAGCTCTGTAAGTTAAAGAGGTAATTAGCTTGTCTATCATATTCACCTATGGGGGCAAAAACAATTCAGTGCTCACTGTTAAAATGGATTGCAGTTGTATTGGATTTTAAAAGCTGACTTTTTAAATATGTATGAATATATAACCTCTGCATAGGAGAGGCATAGATCACTTAGAAAGCCTTCATTCAGCTAAGTGACTTTAGTGTAGAATTTATATGTCATTTGAAATACAGATTGAAATATGTTTATTCTCCGTTATGCAAAATCAAAATAAAAGTGTATGAAATGAAAAAGTTACTCTTCTATTATTCTTGAAAGTAGAATCATAAGACTTTCTCATGATTCATTCTTTTATTAGAAAATTTTTGGATTAGAATTGCTTTTAGATAAAACAATTTCAGACTGTATTCTTAAAGTATGCCAACTAAACATGGATTGCAGTGTATACACAAGGACCTTTCAGAACGGCTTGATATAGAAGTGTAAAGTAAATGACAGTGGACAAGTGACTTGATTAATGTTATTAAAACACTCATATGTGAATCAGTATATCATCAACTATATCTTTTTTCTAGCTAGTTCTTTTTTATTGATTTTTATTGAGCCCTACATTTTTCTCATCAATTTTATCTTAATACAACTTAAAATATAGTTCAACATTTTCATACTAGGTGATTTGTTAACAAGCTATACAAATCACTTACATTTTATGCAAAAATCCCCAATGACATACTTTCTTTAGGTATAAGAATTACTATGTGTTATAGTTAATATTTAAATAGTTCATTCACCATAGTATTAATTGGTTCAGTTTTACTGTAAAGTCTCTGAATATTTGGCTTTGGAGGACATAGGATATCTGTTGTACTCTCTCAGGTTTACAGCTATATTAAAGGACACAGAGACAGACTTGCATACACATCCATGTTTATTATAGCATTCTTCAAAAGAAACAAGATGGGAAAACAGTGTAGATGTACATCAACAGATGAATGGATGGAGAAAATGAACATGAACACAGAGGATATTTATTCAGTCATGAAGAAACCCAAAACTCTTATTTGTAGGAAAGTGGTTATATCTAGACAACATCATGTTAACTAAAATAAGTCTAACTCAAAAAGAAAACTGGGTTTTTGTTCATATGTGGAATCATCTATCTATCTATCTACTTATGTATCTATCTATCTATCCATTCATCTACCTATTGATCTGTCTATCATGCATCCTTCCAACTCTTTATTGTAAAATATAGAAGCCAATTAAGAAAGGTGGTGAAGGCAGCAGAGTATCAAATAAGGTAATGGCAGAAAATAAGACAAAATTAACACATCTAAGTGAAAACATGCTGTATTTTAAACATGATATGTGAATGTGTGTATTAGTGTGTGCAAGTTTATATGTGTGGTGTAATATAAAAGCACAAGGTGGGTTATTTTGGGAAGAAAGAAATCTGCCAAGTGATGGGAAGAAAGGAAAATTGCAATTATTCTGGCAATAATATGAGCAAAACACAATGGCATTTGTCTTTGAACATGTTATAATAAAATTCTCTGTTTGAAATGCTGGTGGTAAACAAAATTACCACTGACGGCACATAAATAAGTCATTGCCTTCTAATAAAATGTTATTTAAATCATGGATAAATTCATTATTACTCTAAGCATCTACTTCTGAAATTCACCTGCTGACCAGATTATAAAGGACTATAGAAAAATTCTATGATCATTGGCCAATTTAATTTGTCTCTGATTTGTGGATAGGAAATTAAAGAAGCTTATAAATGACAAAGATGAAGCTAGAAGGTGAATTGCTCCTTCCCAAATCTGGCTTTGCTAACGTTATCTTCCAAGATCATAGTGCTTTGGATAAAATATTTCAAGTGGTCAAGAAATGTGTCTAGAGAGACCTGTAAGCATTATGCTTAATTTTGCAACACTTTTCATTATCACATTTTTAATGTTGTATTTATTAATAACCTACAATTATTGAACAATGATTCAGCGTGAACTAGAATGAGATATTGCACTTCATGTGTAGCTGATGGAATTACTAGAAGACACAGTCTTAATGCAATGTCCCGGATCCTCAAGCTCTTAAATTGTTTCTACTCCCTCTTCTACAATGTCCCTTTAGCCTTAGCATGACCATGAAAGCTAGTCCTCAAGGAGGAGGCTTTTAGATCAGGTCTAGTTCTGGGACCTCTGGGACCCTGTGTCTGAAGTGAGTGGTATATTCAGCAAGAGGGACATATGTTTCCTATCTCTTGAGTTACAACAAAGGGTAACGACAAGAGCCTGTGATGTTTGGAGAGTCTGTTAAACATGAGCTGAGCAAGGATGGCAGCAATAAACATGCTAAAGTGGGCAAGAAGAGGGGAAAAAAATTAAACTTCAACCTATGCAAGCAAGGAAATATGGGATGGTTTGGATGGAGAAAAGGGAAGAGAATAAATTTTTAAAAGGGATTTTAAAAGTTTCGAGAGGATCATGTGAGTTTGGATTGGTTAGGTGGGTAGTGAGATAGGGATGGGGAAAATTATGACAGAGGAAAGAAAACATTAAAATCATGTTGTATGAAAATAAGTAAACAAAATTAATTTCAAAAAGTTATTATACTTTGTTAGACATATGAAAAATAAATTTCAATTAAAATTGATATTTTTCATAAAATATCTTCTGATAAAAATTTCTTTCTCTCATCTCCTCCCAGATCCTTTACCTCACTGCCTAGCCAATTTCATTGTTTCTCTCTTTGGTTAGAAAATAAGCAAGTAAAACTAAATAAAACAAAACCAAAACTATACTAGAGTAAAAGTGAAAAAGCCAACAGAATATCAATGAGAAACACAGCTGCCACTGCCGTCACAATTGGCACTGCTTTATCTTTCACGGAGTAAATGTTCAGAAATACTTTTGATTTTATCTTTATTTTATGATTCCTTGAGAAAATGTCTCATTATATACGTAGCCTTGTCTGTATCGGACCTTGCTATGGAGACCAGGTTGGACTGGAATTCAGAGATCTGCCTGCCTCTGCTTCCTTGAGCTGGCATTAAAGGCACGTGCCACCATGCCTGCCAATATTTTTGTTGTTTTCTTCCTTACCAAGATTTTGCTCCCTGTTAGACTCTGTGCAAGATATAGACCGAAAATAATGAGGATATGCAGTGATGTCACAGAAACCCACCCCTTAATCTGCGTTGCTAATGCTCTTCAGTGTTTCTGGCTTTTTTTTTTTTTTACTTTCTCCTTAGCTTTCATTTTATTTTTTTCCATACATTGTTTTGTTTTATTTTTTCCATTCACGAACATAAGAAATAAAATTTTTTTTCCTTTCTTCCCCTTCTCCCGGTCCCCTCCCACTACCCCCCACCCCTCCTCCCTCCCCCTTCTTCCTTGAAAGAGGGCATGGTGCCCTGCCCTGTTGGAAGTCCAAGGCCCACCCCCATCCCTCCCGGCCTAGGAAGGAGTGCATTCAAAAAGACTCGGTTCTCAAAAAGATAATACATGC
>PVIU01026856.1:0-21366 GCA_004026605.1 Ondatra zibethicus | reverse complement strand
CATTCAGAGAGTCTGGTTTGATCATATGCTCATTCAGTCCCAGTCCAGCTGGATTTGGTGAGCTCCCGTGAGCTCCCATTAGTTCAGGCGCACTGTCTCAGTTGGTGGACCAGCCCCTCACGGTCCTAACTTCCTTGCTCCTCTTCTCCTACCTTCTGCCCTTTGACTGAACCTTGGTAGTTCAGTCCATTGCTCTGATGTGAATGTGGGTCTCTGTCTCTATCTCCATCCATTGAACAAAATTTCTATGGTGGTGATCAAGATATTCATCAATGTGACTCTGGGACAAGGCTAGTTCCAGCACCCTCTCCTCTGCTGCCCAAATACCTATCTGGGGACATGCCCGTGGACACCTGGGATCCCTTCTAGGGCCAAGTATCTTGCCAGTCCTAAAATGACTCCCTTAATGTAGATATCTTATCCCCTTCTCCAATGTCCACCTTTCCTCCATCTCTGCCCTCCCACTCCCCCAAGCTCTCCCCAGTCCTTCCCTTCTTCCTTCTCCTTCTCCCTCTTTCCTTCCCTCACCCCCAAACCCCACCTCTATCCTCGCCCCTGTGCTTCCCACTTTTGCCTGGTAATCTTGTTTGCTTCCAACTTCTAGGAGGAGCTGTATATGATTTCTTTGGGTTCACCTTGCTATTCGGCTTCTCTGGGCTTGTGAGCTAAAAGCTTAGTGTCCTTTGTTTTATGGCTAGGGTCCACTAATGAGTGAGTACATACCATAATCATCTTTCTGGGTTTGGGTTACCTCACTCAGGATAGCGTTTTCTATTTCCATCCATTTGCATGCAAAATTCAAGATGTCATTGTTTTTAACCGCTGAGTAGTATTCTAAAGTGTATATAATCCACACTTTCTTGATCCATTCTTCCATTGAGGGGCACCTAGGATGTTTCCAGGTTCTGGCTATTACAAACAATGCTGCTATGAACATAGTTGCACAAATGCTTTTGTAGTATGATTGGACTTCTCTTGGGTATATTCCCAAGAGTGGTATTGCTGGATCCTGAGGTAGGCTGATTCCCAATTTCCTGAGAAACCACCACACTGATTTCCAAAGAGGTTGCACAAGTTTGCATTCCCACCAGCAATGGATGAGAGAGGGAAATCAGAGAAACATCAACTTTCACGATAGCCACAAATAGCATAAAGTATTTTGGGGTAACACTAACCAAGGAAGTAAAAGATCTATTTGACAAGAACATTAAGACCTTGAAGAAAGAAATCAAAGAGGATACCAGAAAATGGAAGGATCCCCCATGCTCTTGGATTGGTAGGATCAATATAGTAAAAATGGCAATTCTACCAAAGGCAATCTATAGATTCAATGCAATCCCCATCAAAATCCCAACAAAATTCTTCACAGACCTTGAGACAACAATAACTAACATTATATGGAAAAACAAAAAGCCCAGGATAGCCAAAACAATCCTATACAATAAAGGAACTGCCAGAGTCATTACCATCCCTGACTTTAAACTCTATTACAGAGCTACAGTAATGAAAACAGCTTGGTATTGGCATAAAAACAGAGATGTTGACCAATGGAATTGAATCGAAGACCCGGATATTAATCCACAAACCTATCAACACCTTATATTTGACAAAGAAAATTATACAATGGAAGAATGAAAGCATCTTCAACAAATGGTGCTGGCATAACTGTATGTCAACCTGTAGGAGAATGAAATTAGACCCGTATCTGTCACCATGCACAAAACTCAAGTCCAAATGGATTAAAGACCTCAACATAAATCTGACCACACTGAACCTGATAGAAGAGAAAGTTGCAAGTAGTCTGCAATACATGGGCACCGGAGACCACTTCTTGTGTAAAACCCCAATGGCACAGACAATAAGAGCAACAATGAACAAATTGGACCTCTTGAAACTGAGAAGCTTCTGTAAAGCAAAAGCACAGTCATTATGACAAAAAGGCATCCTACTGAATGGGAGAAGATCTTCACCAACCGCACATCAGACAAAGGTCTGATCTCCAAAATATATAAAGAACTCAAGAAACTAGACATTAAAATTCTAAATACCCAATTAAAAAATGGGGTAAGGATCTGAATAGAGAATTCTCAACAGAAGAAGTTCGAATTGCCAAAAGATACTTAAGGTCATGTTCAACTTCCTTAGTGATCAGGGAAATGCAAATCCAAACAACGTTGAGATACCATCTTACACCTGTCAGAATGGCTAAAATCAAAAACACCAACGATTGCCTATGCTGGAGAGGATGTGGAGTAAGGGGAACTGCCTCTGTCTTCTGAGTGCTAGGATTAAAGGCATGAGCCACTACTGCCCAGCACCATATTGGCTTGAAATGATGAAAATGATACACTTATCATTCATTTTTCCCTAGGACATTGTTAAGATGAACAATAAATGAGTAGTCATAAGTCAATATAATGAAAGAACCTACTTCTTGATTTGTTTGGCACTCTTGTTTTAATAATAAGGGAGCAAAAATATTTATTATATCTGATCTATTGCCAAGATGTTATATTTTGACATAATGATTGGACTGAAACATTACTCAAGATACTGCTTAATAGAGTGGTGCTTCTAGTTGAATCATTTAAAATTTTAGGGCTGGGGAGATGGAAGAGTACTTGCTTCTCTTCAAGAGTACCTAGTTTAGATTACCAGCACTTATGTAAGGTGGTTCACAATTGCCCAAAACCCTAGTTCCAGAGGATCTGATGTCTTTTCCTAATTACTGAGGGTACCAAGCATGCATGAGGTACAAATATATACATGCAGGCAAAACACATACTCATCAAAAATGTTTATCTGTCTTGAAAAACCAAAACAAAAAAATGTTTATCTTTGAAGGCTGGAAGTTGGAGACATGGTTCATACTTACAAATCTGTCAGATTTCCTCTCCTTCCTCTGTGTGGACTGGGGCTTCTATGGTACACTCGTTGTACATAAAATATTTTGATGTATCTGAGGCTAATCTAGCATCACCCCTCCCTTCTGTAGTCACTGCTACTCCATGAAAAATCCAAGGAAGTTACTTTTAAGCTCTTTTCTTTCAAGGTTTTGCAGTAGAAGTAAGTTGTCATGAGTCACACTCATATAAGTCTTGGATGGCGGAAGACTAGCATGTATACTTCTGAGTCAGGTGCAGCCACAAAAGATTGCAAAAGGTGAAGGTTGAAGCAACATTCATTTCTTAAGTGCATAAGCTGAATAACCCTTATTGGTGGCTCTCACTGGCTCTCACTGGCTCTTCTAGTGGCCTTGCATATAAATTGATTTATATAAGGAGAGGCATTCTCAGTTTTTCTGCCAGCTACCCAAGTGTCACACATGTCTCATTTTCTGGGCACCTGTTATGTTACTTATTTTAAACACTACAAAATGATTTCATTCAAACCTCTCAGCAATCCTACTAATGCTGTCACTTGACAAATGAGGGAACAGAAGCTCAGAGAGTCACAATCTGATTTGGGCCCCAGCTGCGTGTTTCTATACGTCACATTAGCACTATTGCTGTAGATGCCAATGAGCTAAGAAAAGTCGGAGAGTTCAAGATGTGGGGGAAGAAGACAATTTCTGGGAGATGATGGAATATCTTGATAAATATTTGGGTGTCTGGATTATGATCTGACGTAGTCAAAACAAATCATATGGTAAGAGCAGTTGCAGCAGGTGGGCTGATGTCAGCAGATTTTGGATGGCAAATAAAATATTCTTTTGACAAACAATTGCAGTGCAAATTTAGATTTTTTTGTTTGTTCATTTTGGGGTGTGTGTGTATGTGTGTGTGTGTGTGTGTGTCTTTGTGCGTGTGTTCATGTGTCACAGGAAAACCAGGGCCAAGGAATCAGGAAATGACATAAAGAGATGGAAAATGAAGGATACATTTGTGAGCATGTTGTCATTGTAGTCAAGTGGGGCTCAATATCATTATGAACCTTCTGTGGCATTGTGTAGAACACACTCCTGAAAATGTTTATCCATCAGTTCTTATGCATCACTGGTGGGGGCTAATTCTGTAGGCCTTAACTCTTGGTGACCTATGTTACACAAAGCTAGAGAGGAATGGGTATGATCTGAAGCCAGGGCATGTCATTTGACAGTGAGTGACAAGAATCTACACAGGTACACATGGGAATTTTGTTCTGACGGCATCTTAGGAGGGATGAGATAACAGGAATTGGGTATAAACAGTTTATAATGCACATTGTACCTTTTGGTAGCTTAAAAGGGAATAAGTGAGGAGATACAGCAGCCCATATATTGCAAGTACAGAGCTCATAGTTTATCATCCACTCCAAGGATGAAGGGACATGCAACAACCACTTTTCAAACCAATGACTGGTGCCTCCTGCAGGCATCTGTGTGAACCCCTGGAATATCTGAGTGAACTCAGAGTATAAGAACAGATATGAAATTGTCCTTGACATTTAAGCCTTTGTAACTTTCTCTCAGGAGCGATTCTGCCTGATTATTTCACAGTGCTAAGTTGTCTATACTCACATCTTAGCAACAGTAGGTAGAGCAGAATCTTGCTCATGACATGGTTTACAAGAGTCACGATCAGAGTGAGCTGGTATGAAAAAAACAAGAAGGACGATCAGATATTCTCCTGAGAATTTAAGTTTGAGGCTTGGGCACTCTGCTAGTCTTAATCAGTTTCTGTTTGTATTGAAACTATAGTAGGAGGAACGTCTTCACAATCTGCACACATTTGTCTGCCAATGCCTCCTGTTTAGTTCACCCCAGTGGCCCTCTCATGCATGTCACTAAAAGAGCCTGACAGGAAACATGGCTGTTTACTCTTTTCCATTTAAACAACTGATTAGTATAATATATTGTAACTTTCATTACGAAGTACACAGCACTCTCAGAATGATAAGTGGAATAAATCTAGGACAGTTAGTTATATTACAGAATACATTTTTTGGTCTTTCTTTCTGCACCTGATGATGATCAAGTTCCAGTGGACCGCTCTTTGAACTCAGAAATCATGATACCCACCAATCTCTGTTTTTAACCTCCATAGACCTTCAGGTTTGGTCATTTATACTCACTTTCCTAGGGAAGCATTTATTTCTTGAGTTTTCCAGGGCAGTCTTGATTTCAACTATTTTTTTTTCTGTTGTTTCCATATACCATCAATGTCCTAGAAATGCCAGTATTTTGGCATTTAAGCTACATCTCTCAGACAGTTTAATTCCCAGAAGTGGAAAAAAAGATCCTTTGTTAGACTCTGTGTCCTGGTTTTTGGTGTGGAAAATAAGGTCATCATATCCTCATTTCACTATTGTTTTAGGACTTGAAAATCTGTAGGTTAGCTCTATTTCCCCTTGAGCAAGACAACCTATGCAGCCTTATCACTACTGCACTGCATTACATGGAACAATACATACCAGGTCTTCTTTGAATGTGATCTTGGGAGACTTATTTTAGGTTGTCAGCATACCATATCAGTGCTTCATCAATGCAGAAGATAGAATGTGCACACTAGTCTCATGGATTCTAGTGACCACCCTTTCCCTGAGGGAGAGAATTGGGTGGAGAAAGTGAATTACTGCTCCTATGCCATTCTACAAAGAGGTTAATATGATTCGGCTTTTCTAAACATTTTGTGGTTGCCTTTTCTGGTTCTGAGAGACAGATAATTGTCCTTATTCACAAAATAGAAACAGATATATTTAAATATAGTATCTGTGCTTCTATGCCACCTGTTAAAATATCTTGTTTTAATTGACTCTCCCTAAGTAGACTCTGAGCCTCACGAGGGTCATATTATGTTGGCCTAGTTTGTCGTCCTCTTGCATGCTTAGCTTAGTGTAGCTTAGTGTTGTTTGTGGTCAGTAGAGACACAAGATACACATATCAGCATGCTTGTTGAAGATTAGCACTACCAGGAATATACTGGGTGGCTGTTATTGCATGGTAGAGTTTTGGATATTACTGTTTTGTTTTGAAGAGAACAGTAAGATAATGCTGAAAGATGATAATGGATTAATGATAATTTCTGCTCTTAACTGTTGTGAAATAATCTTCTTGTACATTTTGAAGATATATCTTTGCCAAGGTGCCTTTTGAATGGTTTAATAAAGAGTCGAATGGTCAATAGCTAGGCAGGAAGAGGTTACATGGGAATTCTGGGGACAGAGAGGACTCTGGGAAGGAAAAATATGAGTCACCAACCAGATACTGAGAAAAAAACAAAAGGTGCAAGATGGAAGAGAAGGAATGCCATGTGACAGAATGTAGATTAATATAAATGGGTTAATTTAAGTCATAAAAACCAGTTAGGAACAAGCCTAAGCTAAGGCTTACCTTTCATAATTTATTATAAGTCTTCATGTCATTTTTGTTTTTGAGATGGGGCCCAAAGAAAAATCTGACTACACTCAGCCATTTTGCTACCATTGTGATTTTTTTTATCATATAAATAAATGAATCTTGTGGGCCGAAACTGGCAATTTAAGAGAACTTTAAGCAAATTAATTTATTATTTAAGGCTATTAAAATTCCATAGCCATTGCAATTGTTCGTTTGTCCCCTTTCTTAGTAACTAGTGACCTAATTCTTAGGATATATATATATATATATGTATATGTATATATATTTAACTTATATATAATTTTTTATGATTTCTGATATTTAGTGTTTAAAGGAAGCATACTTCTGTTCCATTTGAAGAGAATATTTGAAGTAAGATATTTACTTTACCCAGGGAAAGTAAATACAACAACGATGAGGATTGATGGCTGTAAATGAATAGCCATTTTATTGATAAACACAACTAGACATCAGTATGAACACTTCTCATGTGATAAATAGTCCTAGCACACTCACATTACATATGAGAAGTTGTGGCACACAGTAGTTAATGAGCACATCCAAGGTCATATCTAAAAAGAGGAGGAACAGAGACCGAGATGTTATAAAATATCACATATATGTTGTGAATCTAGGAGACTCATTTGTTTTGCAGTTCTAGGAAAGGAAACCAGATGTTTGGAAATAGGAAGTTCCAGTTTAAAAATAATCACTTGATATAAAACACATTATATGCATTGTCCAAATTTCAAGATAATAGCCTACTTGGTTTTGGGTTTTTTTGGGCTATATCCTGATTTCCAAAGAATTAGTAGGAGGAGAGAGAAAAAGTCCTAGATCCAGGCAAGAATCAACTTTAGCCCAACAGGATCATGGCTAAGAACTAAGAGACAGTGCTGGATTTGTTGTTGTCTTTCTGTCAGCAAAATCCTTCTCTTCCCTGATTTTGACCCTTGTCTCAGGTACTAAGGTTGTAACCTGGTGTACCTTCAAAGCTGAGGGAGCTTTGATCTTGAGGTGGAAGTTCCTCCTGCATGCATCCTCAGGGTTTATGTGAGTCACTTCCCGAAGAGATGTCATAGCGTTATTATCTTAACTTTACCTTTACTGTGCCTTGGCATATTAGTTATAAATGGTATGAATGGATGTTTGGTTCAGGAGAAGTTTCCCTTGATCAAATAAATTTGGTGAAATGGGATCTATCAAAATGAAATTAGTTTTCATGACCTGGTGCCCAAGGTTCTAAAGAACATTGTAAATGTCCACTGGGGTCACAGAGTAGGTAGCATTTCTCATACTTATTGATGGCTTTAATTTTTTTTCCTAGTAAAGCTTATAAGACTTCATGGCCCACAAAACAAATGTATTTTTGAGACTACTCTTTTTTCCACATTATGGAAATTATTATGGGTACATATTTATAGAAAGAAATACTATGTAAATAGACATGTATGTCCAAAGGAGATTACTCAAAGGGCATATGAAGTAGTGTGGTTACATGAAGAGAGATACAAGTCCTGAAAGTTAGTGTTTCAGTTTAGTTCTGCCTCTGGCTAGTTATATGAGAATGGGTATAAATACAAATATCATGTAACTTAACTTTTGTACAGGATTAAGGGGCCAGGAGCACTGGGGAGAGGAGACAGGAATAAGCAGAAAAATGTACTTGATGGTTAGACAAAGAAGCATGGTACATAAAGTAGCTAATAATTATCATGAATTCTAATTGCCCATTTGGTTATCATGTGTGTATTCAATACATATTCCTTTTTGACTTTATTGTGTGCTGAGTACAAGAGAACAACCAAGGTACACATCTCTGTCCTTTTGAACCTTCTAATCTGGAGATGAGAACAGGTAATCAGTATAGAGCAATCACTTGTGAAAGTGGAAATAATAGAGGGTGAAGTGATGAAGGATGCTCACTTTAATTTCAGCTTCTAAGTGATAAAGTTATGCTCTTCAAAGGCCTGGGTGAGTGGGGGCATGCATCCTGTTGGGTCTTGGATGGAACAGGATGATTTATTTCTCCTTCTCTGACATAGTAGCTTTCTTTTTATGAGTCTTTATGTCCTAGCTTTAAATAATCCACAGACTAGAAGAGGGTTGGTGGTTGTGGGGTCAGTGTTTGACTGGTGAGTCATAAAATAAAATGGAAACGACCATCATACATTTCTGAGAACTTCCTGCTGTGATGTATCTTGAAATGCTTCCAACTGTGGTAAATATCCTGATGCCCCATTACTACTCTTCCTAGGGAGAGTAGAGGAGGATTCCCAGTTAGGGTGCCAAGAAACTTGTACTGCATCTCTGTCATTAGCAGACTACACATCTGAGACATTAACTATGCCTTTCTTATTAATTATAATTAATTAGAAATCAATTAATTCTAATTAATTTCTCCTCATTTGGAGAAATGAAGGAATGGGGTATATTGTCTTCAAAGTATTCCACCTCTCCAGTGTCTGTTTTTGAGGTCCTTGGTCTTGTTCATTCTTGTCTGGAATTTTAGTTCTGAAACTGGTGCTATGTCCCACTCCTCTGAGCTGTCACTTGTGATTTTGCTTATTCTGATAAGTTTGCAAACTTCAGTGAATCAGCTTCATTGAGGCTTCTTTATCACAAGCAAAGAAACATTAGGAAGTCATCCTCCATGCCAGCCATTTGATGCTGGTGATAGGCTAATTTACTACTGGGACATTTAGGTAGCTCCAGCTGAAGTGTCTGCTTATTCACTGCTATGGGTCAGGCAGCACAAGTTAATATTGACACTAACTGACCACATTAATCAGAGAAAATGATGATTTGTTGTATGTATGTGTATGCTTAAAAAATGGGAATACTGAAAAAATGTCATAAGACAAATTGAGCTGTAAGAATTTTATAAGTGGAGATTTCTGCCTCAGAAAATGTGTAAGAAACATATTGAGGAGCCTTGAAGATCCCTAGCTGAGCTTCTCATTTTTCCTTGGTTGGGCTGATTTTCTTTCCAGCTGTGGTTAGGTATAAAATAGTCTCTGCAGGAAAGACTCAAAAAGTCTGGGGAGGCCTGGGGGACTGTTGGATGCACCTAGCCAAAATAAAAGGATGAAGCTTTCTCCCAGGAATTCTGTTTTAGGCACTCTACGTGTGTGTGCGTGTGTGTGTGTGTGTGTGTGTGTGTGTGTGTGTGTGTGTGTGTGTGTGTGTGAGCGTGCATGCGTGTGTGTTATACTGACATGCATATAGGAATATAGGACTCTTTCAGCTCAGTTTCCTGGCTGTTTGATATGCTATTGTCCTTCTCTGTGTTTATTTCAGAAGATGTACTGGAAATGTACATGCTTTTCCCAGATCCCCTTTCCATTGAGGACTTATTGCCCCTGATATTTGGGTTGTTTCATCTAAAATCGTTCCCATTGCTCAGAGTGATTCTCATTGAAGGATGGGCGATGCAATGCCTAATGTCCTAGACTTCAGCCTCAACTTGGGACATCGCTGAAATGGTTCCATATTATACTGTGTGTGGTAATACACAGAAGGCATCTCAGCCTGCTTTCCTCCCCTGTCCAATCAGGAGTTGACCTCTTAGGTACCCATTTACAAATACCCTATTGTAGCTGGAAGTCTTTCTCTGTCCTGCTTGGTCCCATTGGACCGGTTTCTCCTCCCTAACTCGCAGGTCCCCTCAGCTGCTTATGAAATAAGAGGAGGCTTAATATTAATTATAATTGTTTGACTGATGGCTCAGGCTTTTTACTGGCTAGCTCTGCATATAGATTAACTCATTTTTAATTATCAGTATATCACCACATACTGTGGATTGCCAGTAATGCTCTGGCATCTTACTCTTCCTGTGGCTGCTGATGTCTCTCTCACCCCTGCCTTCTTTCACCCTGTATCTCTGTTTGGATTTCCTGCCTGGCCCTATTCTGCCTGGCTATTGGCCAAATAAGCTTCTTTATTAACCAATGGTAATAAAACATATTCACAGCATATAGATGGGGCATTCAACATCACCCTATAAGCTAATATGCAACTTAATGTTGTTTCCTGGGAGATCTTGACTTACAACAGAAAATACTGTACATATGTAATGAACATTGGATTACATTATTTTCTTGCTTAAAATAGCCCTGAAGTGGAGTCCAAATTCCTTATCAGGGCTTACAGATCCTTTGTCAATTGGTTTCTAAATTTAAAGTCAAACCTCCAGTTCATGGACCTTAGAAAGTTTCAACCAGTCTCATGTTTTGCTTTTTTTCTAATGTCATTTGCTTTAACCTAGCTCATTTCTTCTCGTTGACGTCATTGACACAGTTCTGTTCCATCAAGAGAAATATTACACCTAAATAATGGTAGTTCACACCTCTTGAGCCCCTCTCTTGGGCCAGTGGCAGTGTAAGTCCCTCATATTATCTTTCTTATAAATCCCCGGCATTTATGCAGCAAGTACTACTGCCATTATCATTTTGTGATGAGAAAATGGAAGTAGTGCAGAGACTTTGAGAAGCATTGTTCAAAGCCATAACGTGGTAAACAGTGCTACCAATCCTGATATAGCTATAGATTGGGCCCTACTTATTATGTCACTTGTGCATTCTTTGAGAGAAAGGACTCTGTTTTTCTTTTCCTTTTTGAAGAATCTTTTATAGTTCTTCTCATTTCAGACATTTCAAGAGACCTTTATTTCCCCCTCTTTCAGCTTTATTGACTGAAAAGAAATTTGTATTTGAAAAAATATAATGTGATGTTTTGGCATATGTAACACACTATGAAATAATCACCACTCAAGGAAAGTAACTTTTCTATCACATGACATAATTTAGTTTTGTGTGTGTGTGTGTGTGTGTGTGTGTGTGTGTGTGCGCGTGCGCATGGGAGAGAGAGAGAGAGAGAGAGAGAGAGAGAGAGAGAGAGAGAGAGAGAGAGAAATTTTAGTGTTTGGCTCACCAGAAAGACCTATTCAGGAAGCTGCCTGTGTCCTGTGTTCCCATGAGTTTCATTTTCCTCTTCTCCCTAGTAAAAATGATCTATGGTTTTCTTCCGAGGAGCAAACTTTCCATCTGTAGGTGCAACTAGTACGGGAAAGGAGGTTGGGCATTAGGTTTTTTCAGTTCCCTTTCAGCCTTTCAGGTCTTACAATTCTTGCCATCCATTCTGCACCCTTCATCATTCATTTGTCTATTCAACATTTTTTCATGAATCTACAATGTTTCAGACACTTAGGCACTGGAGATGCTCTGATGATCAAAACAGATGCAAACCCAGACTTATGGATGTTTCATTGTAGAAAAGACATCAAGAGATTATGATATGTACACTACACAGTGATGAGTGCTAAATTGATAAATAAAATTGGGCAGAAGATGGGGTTTGGAGAGAAGGGGTATTTTAATTTTATATCACTAGAGTCTTCAGTTCCTTAAAGGAAAACTCAAGTAGGTGACCTGACACTTCAGGCATATATCAGACCAAGACAGGATGAAGGGTCTGGTAATCACATCTTCCCCATACCCACACACCCTCCTTGGTTGCTCCATTAGAGGGTGCATGCTTCCACTTATACTGGTCCAGCATTGCTTGGGCTAAGACTGCAGAATTGTAGGTAGCAGAGAAATGTGGCATTAGTTTTTGGGAAGAGCTCAATATAGTGTCAAGATGATTAATTTTTTCCCCCAACTGATAAAGTTCAGGATTCCCATGGAGTTCAGTCTTACTACTACTAAAGCAATAAATACCTCTCAAAGATGTAGACTGTTGATACTAAAATACAAGCTAAGTGACCTGAAGAGGCTGTGGGAAATGTTCTCCTACACCAAGATGCACTGAAACTTCTCCTCTTCAAGTTTACATCATCTTCCAGCATTTTCAGTAGTACTCTTGGTTATCTTTGGATGGAGACTGACTACTAAACTCATTTATGTGCATGATGATACCTAGGATAACATTGTTAATTTCCATTATTTTCTCCAATATTCATTTTCTCCTATAAATAGCCATTTGTGTGGTATCAGGATCCATTTGTTTCAGCCATTTTCCTTATTGTACTAATTCTGTATTCTATTTTGGTAGATTTCTTATATAGGTTCAAGGAACCTTAGGATTCATGCTCTGGGAAAATTTATAAAAGCAACCACATTTGCAAGTGTGGCATAGTGCCCCTCAGCATCTGGGCTTGTGATTGTTTTATATGTCCTCTGGTATATTTGGGAGTTTTGTGGATTTCGGGTGTCGGGAAGTACTCAGAAGAATGGATTTCTTTAAGTTGTGTTATAACCCATTTTTTAAAATGCCCATTGTATATAACTGTGCTTGGTATCTGAAAGGAATTATTGTGACGTGGGGATTTAAAGTGATACCTATGTGTAGAAATGCAGTGTTGTTTGAGGTTTCTGTCCTGCCCGGTTCCCACAGTCATTAAGCCCCAAAGAAATACACTGAGGTCTACATTAGTTATAAACTGATTGGCCTAGTAGCTCAGACTTCTTATTAACTCTTATAACTTATATTAGCCCATTATTTTTGTCTATGTTAGCCACATGGCTTGGAACCTTATTCGGCGAGGCAGTCACATCTTGCTTTTTCTGTGGCTGGGTAACGTCTGTGGACTGCTCTTCCTTCTTCCCAGCATTCTCGTTGCTCTGCCTCTACTTTCTGCCTGGTTGCCCTGCCAATACTTCCTGTCTGGCTACTGGACAATCAGCATTTTATTAAAAATAATACAAGTGACAGGATAAAAGACCATTGTCCTACAGCAATGTAGTAGAACAGATGCACAGACTTTTTTTTTTAATTTATTTGTCCATGCCTGGGGCGGGTGAAATGACTGTCAGGCAATGGGACATGAAGGTATTTTTTGAAGGTCTATATGTCTGAGGTCAAGGATATATCAGGAACAGTGGACTAGCACTATGCCTAGAAAAGCTATGTGGTACCTTCCTGAATTTGCACATGTTCATAAAAGCAGATCCCCACAAATGATGATGGGAGTAGCCTTTGTCAGTGGGTGATATTTTACATGATCAGATGAGGACAAGGACAATGAAATTGCTTTTATGGTTCACATAATGCTATTTATACCTTAGCTTGTGCGTGCGTGCGTGCGTGCGTGTGTGTGTGTGTGTGTGTGTGTGTGCACATAAGCACATTAAATTCAAGGGTATGTAATCAGGACTCTAGAGACTCTTGGAGACTTACACTTGGTCTCAGCTTCTCTAGGGTTTATTTGAAATATAACTAGAGCCAAATGACTAGATGACTTTCCAGTTGGTCTCCCAGGAGGCAGCAAATAGCTCTGAGCACTTGTTAGTCCAAAGGTTTGAATACACTGGAGGCAAGATAATTAGGGATATTGAGGAGAGCACAGAGAAGAGTAATTGAGAGAAGCCAAGTGAAAAATAATGGGGAAGCAAGGGAGATGAAGGACCATAACTCACAAGAAGTTGACTAGTTCTTGTTTAGATGATAGAAGGCTCAAGCTTTTAACTAGAAAGCCCAAGATACATTGTAGCTAAAGGAAATTTCATTGAAACATTTATCAGTATGTCTCCACTGAGCAGTCTATTCAAGGGAAGGCTCAGAAAGTGTCATGTAACTCTCAAGAGGGAAGTCTCCCTCGCTCCCACTGTGAACAAAGATCAGCGGTTCCCTGGTGGTGAAGAAAACACCTTTCTAATCTCTGCGGCTTCTAATCCCAAGAGACTCAGAACCAGGCTGAGTTTTTGAAAGCAGAGCATGTACTATGATGATGGAGCTTGTGTCGTGCTGTGTCTGCACAGGGAGGGCAGCAGTTCAAAGGCTCAATGAAGTGGGGCTGGATTGACACCTTTGGCCTGATTAGGCAGCTGGGGTCCGGTGGTCCTTGGAGGTGGTTCTGTGCTAAATGCTTAGCCTTTCTTTGGCTTCTTGAGAGAGGTAAACGCTTTGGCGAGTCCAAAGATAGCTTGTACTCATTCATTTCTTCAGCTTTAAGATGAAATGAGCAGGAAGGAAGTGCAGTCTGATGGGAGCTCTGGACTGTTTCTGGGTGAATGATAATTTTATGCAATGACAATGACTTTCTGAAGTTGATTGCTGACTTTGAGACTTCTCCACTTAGTACAACTGGCCCAAACAGACCTGTGTCAGTGAATGAAAATGGATTAAAGCAACCCACACAATGACTGCCTGTGGTTAAAGCCACTGTCATGTGCTGCCTGGTGTAGTTGCATTCTTGTGAACATGACAGTGTACTATTCTTCCTGTCGACTGATACCATGGCTATTGACTAACCATGCCAGTTGGCCTGGGGCCAAAGGGTTTCCTGGGATGTGGAACTTTTCTTGCCAAAGAGCATCACAGCAAACGTGAATGGTCACTCACGCTGGTGCAGGGGAGCATTGTTAATTACATCCTGTGCTGAATGTGTTGCCTGACTGATCTTGTGTGTCTGCTCCATCATTTCTGAGGAAGACTCTGTTTGTTTTCAGATCTATTTAACTGATGAGGTTAGTTTGGGAGGAAAACAGGATGGCAGACTTGTCCAAGCAAACATTAGTGTTAGTTATCTTGGGACTGTGAGATTCTAAGAAGTCTTTGCTAATTTTTATGTTCTTTACATTGAATTTATTAAATAAACTGTATTACATAATGATGCAAAACCAAAACCAATCATGCTATTTTCTTTTGTGTAGAACTTAAGTAATTTCCCAAAGTTCTGTGTTTAACGATCTGAGCCAGGAATTCTGCTCTGATTAATTCCCAAGTCCCTGTCTTTTCCATCATGCTGGGAGGACTGGCTTGGTGAAGAAACTCCCTCACTTAAAGCCCTTCTGGCTCTTTGGGAAGTTTCCATCTTTACCTTTGACCACTTTAGAACCTACCAGCCTATGCTGAATTCTCCATCATGAAGAATATTGAATGAATTTTTACCAGCTTCTCAACTGGACCATACATTTTCTTTATAGTGGTCAATTATCTCTTCAGTTTTATGATGTCAGATGTTAAAATCTTACTTTTATGATGATGTGGGGTTCCCTCTATATGCTGTGAATATATTTTATTACCATTGGTTAATAAAGAAGCTGCTTTGGGCCTGAGCAAGGCAGAATAGAGCTAGGTGGGGAAAACTGAATGCAGGGAGAAAGAAGGTGGAGTCAATGAGAAGCTATGTAGCCACAGCCACAGACAGATGTGCTGGAACATTGCTGGTAAGGCAGTCACATGGCGATACACAGATTAATAGAAATGGGTTAACCAAATATATAAGAGCTAGCTAGCAAGACACTTAAGTTATTGGCTAAGCAATGATGTAAAGAATATAGTTTCTGTGTGATTATTTCATGGTCTGGGCAGCCGGGAATGAACAAGTGGCCCCTACTACACGATGATGTTAGTGAATACCCAGTGGATAATGCTAATGAAGTTTTATTTCTCATGAACATGAGGGAATAATATGTGTTTGGAAGCCCAGTGGTGTCTCCTAATGTTCTGTGTCTTTGAAGCAGGCTCTTTCACTCCCTGCTGTCTCAAGTACCTGTTCAGTTCCAAGAAGTAAGTGCAACATGGAGAGTCAGTCAGGTGACCTCACAAGTGGGAGAAGGGTGGAGACCATTTTGAGCACCTTAGACAGCAAGGTTCCTCTAAAGCATCCAGCTCTGTTTTGAATGTCTCAAATTGACGGGGCTCATGTTCATTGTAGACAAAGTCACTGCTTGCTATTTCTTCCTAATAAGAGGATCAGAAATTCTGAGGTTATTTTCCCACTGTAACTAGTATGGAGTTACGGCATGAGTATGGGTGGGGGGTGGGTTCTGGGATCAAACAGCCTGGGCTTGAATGTTAACTCTACTTTCTTTCTGCTCTGTGACCTTGAACAGTTCAGTTGACCCTCTACGTGTAAGTGCTTTTCCCTGTAAAATGGACTCATACTCATCCCTACCTTTTAAGGTTGTTGTGAAGATTAGGCAATACAGGGCAGCCAGAATGTCAGCTGAGTGAATGCTGGTCACCTGATTTTAGTCAGGAGTTCACACAGGCAGCCAGAGGAAGCTAAGGCCCTCATGCATCAACTGAAGCTATAGCTCAGAGGCTTCCAGGAAGATCACAAAACTTCATGACAAAGGCTGACGGCCCTAATGGCAGAATTTTCCCCATCTCTTGGAAAATCCTCATTTGTGCTTTTAAATCCTCCTGACTGGGTGAGCTAATTCACCAGAGTAATAGCTTTACTAAACTTCAACTAATTTGGAGCTTTTAATTACATCTGCCAATCTCCTTCATCCTACCACATAGATTTGGGTTTGACTGAGGAATTGGCACTCCATCCTAACCGAAGCATCCTCTCAAAAAGCTCTCTTCACCCGCTTGCCAAACCACGTGAGGCATTTTCCTGTAGCTCTTATGGCAAATTGCCACAATCCCGGTTGCTTCAAACAATGGATATTTACACTTTACCAATTTTTGAGGCTAGAAATTTGAAGTGAGAATCATGATGCTGAACCAACATTTCAGGAAAACTGAACCTTCCCTGAGGCTCTAGGGCAGAATCTAGTCTGCGTCTTATAATTGTTTTGTGCTTGCTTGTCTCAACACATTGTTCTCTGTCTTCATGGCCACACTGCTTTTTCGTGTTAATAGGCTGAATCTCTTTCTGTCTCCCTCTTCCAAGGACATGCATTATATTTCGTGTGTCTCTGATAATCGTGGACAAGCTCCCATCTCAAGACTCTTAATTTTATCATATGTGTTTTCTCATGGGTGGCAATACTTACACTTTCAAGTTTTGGGACCCTGGCAGTATCTTTGGGGACCATTATTTGAGTTCAATATCATGTCCTGATTTAATTTTGGAGGTTTTCTTTATGCCATGGCTTTTATTGTCTTGTGGGGTGGGGGCACAAGGGTTCAGTTGTCACATTTCTATATTTAAGAAGACAAATGGAAACAAACCACATCTCTAGATGCAAGGTCAGCCTGGGAATAAGATAAAGAGGGGGAGTCAGAGCCTCTCTCAAGCTTTCTCTGTAATGTGGTGCAGGGCTTCAGAGATAAGAAGGCTTCATGGAAGAGGGAGTAAGGAATAAGATTGTCAGAGCAGTCGGTGCTGCCTGCACCTGAAAGGCCAATTCTCAGAACACATCACTTGGGTCCACATTCCAGAGTCCTAGCAGCAGATGTGGAGGAGGGTCTGAGCACTCATAGATCTGGGTAGGTGCAAACAAACAGACATACAAAAGACATGACAATGGCGTTGGAGGAATAGTTTTCCTCCCTTAGTTTAGGCCCTCATATAGATGTTACAGTCTTAAAAAGACAACAAAAGCTTGCTCCGCTTGTCCTCATTTCCCTCATTTACCATCCCTTTTATGCAAGAAGTCATCCTTAACTCTGCTAGAACAGAAGACCCTCAAAGGTAGACATGTTGTTCAGAGCACTTAGAAAAGCACTTAGCATACACTAAGTGATGAGTAAATGCTTGCTTAGTGAATGCTTTCTGGTCTCATAAAGCTTAAAAATCCTTAGTACATTTGACTTTGTTTCTTCAACCCTAAGCCAGTTACTTCATCCTGACAGTTATTTAAATGGAGTCAAATCAGTCAAACTGGGTATTCGAGAATTTTTCTCCTTTTTGAGTAAAATATTCTAGTCTACCCAGCCTATGTAGAGCTAAAGATAATTTGGAGATTCTTTAAGCAGTGGAGAAATGCCCATAAAATAATTAGGATGTTTTAAACTCATTTAATTCTTAATATTTCCACTTCTGAATAAATATTTCATGCATTGCTCTTCTGGGAGGCAAAGAACTGGGAAATTTCAGCAATAATATGTGTATAAAATTTCTCTTTTCCCCACGGTAGCACGTTTTGAAAGATTTTTCAACAGGTTATGACAAGTAGAACAGGAAAATATTATTTTAATTTCCTCAGGTCAATTATTAGGATTACTGAAAAAGTACTTAAATCACACTTTATCAGTGTGATCCACTCAGAGAAGGGAGGTGAGTGAGAAAAAAAAAACAGGATGGGTTTATCATAATTAAGTTTGTGCCCAAACTGCCAAACCAAATTGCATGCACTGGCCACATCTGTCTTGTGGCTATTGAGGGTGGGATGAGGCCCATTTAAATGTGACTTGCTGTTATGAGGCAGGTAGTCAGACTGAAGGACAGTTTTAAGCCAAGTGCATCTCAGGAACTATGTTCCTACTTTTCAGTTTTGGAAACAGCTGCTGTATGAGAAGCAGTAATGAAAAGCTACAAACATGTAGGAGTTTTGTAGAACCAGGCAATAGCTGGAGTCATTGGGTCTGATGATATACCACAGGGATCTGTATTCATTGCTCTCCCACTAAGCAAGGGTGGGGCAGTGGGTAGAACTGGGGCTGCATTGGGGTAACACAGGCCACTGGGATGATAGAGTGATTGACTCATCACAGTTGGCCTGGGGATGCCCATTTGATCGCAGATTCCCTTGCATCCTAGAAATCCTCTGTTTTCTCAATACACTAGGCGACTGATTACCCCAAGAACAGGCTGGCTCTCTTACTGGATAACGACACCCTATTGCTAAGGGTCATCAAAGAAGGCTGTATGGTTGGTGTAGAAGTGCTTTCTGTGGGGTCTGGATCAGGCTTTTATGGGATGCAGAAACCATTTGGCTACAGTCCTACCATTCTTTAAACAATCAGACCTTCCTTGGACTAAGGATTTAAAATGACTGACTATATTCACATAACATAGCATTTCCTTATATAATTTCCTGTCTTCTTTGAACTTGAAACATGATTTTGTAAGTTCTTATCATAAAGTTGATCATTGTTTTTAAGACTTATTTGTCAACTCATTTCCCTGCGAAACACATAGCAATTGGTGTTTAAGCTTCCTGGATTGGAGGGTGGTTCAGTTGGTCCTGGCATACAAACATGAAGATTTGAGTTTGATTCCAAACATTTACTTTAGAAGCCAGAATGGTGTACAGGCTCATAATCCTAGTTCTAGGGAGGTGGAGACAGAAGGCTCCCCAAAGGCAGCCAACCAAGCATAGTCAGTGAGACTCAAGGACAGTGAGAGACATTGTCTCAAAAATAAGCTATGCAGATTCAGAAGAGTCACCTGGAGATTGACTTCTGACCTCCACATGTGTGCACACACACATTTATGTGCTTAATGCACACATGAAGACACACATACCTGCACACATAAACACAAGTAAATTAATTTACCTTGTGATAAACCTTAAAAACTCTCTTGATCCTATGTTAAGGTATTTTGTATAACATCGATGACTTATGACTTTTAGGACAGATTGAGTGAGTGAGAGAGAGAGAGAGAATAGGTGTCCTTACGAAATTTTAGGTCTACTATTGAGACTTTTCTTCAAAAATAAAATTAGGCAATTTGAAACTTGAACAAATATTCATTGTCTGCTAACAGGTGAGGCATAGCTTTGAGAATTTCATACTATGGCATTGTACCCACATCGCCCACACATTGCAACCACAAAGTGGGTGGGTTTAAGGCGGTGAGTGAGAGGCTGTGTGGTCCGGCTGAAAGAGTGCTTCTTCTGCTCTCGCTGCTGATGACTGTGTAGCTGGAAAGGATGAACTGGTATAATAAACATGAAAGAAAGAAAAACCAAACTTAGCTTAGCCCTGAGCATTGAGTTGGTGAGATAATCTCCACTCTCAGAACTTCGGTGAGATATGACACTTGGTTGAGCCCTGTCATACTTGGATTTGTTGGGCCTTCCGTTTCTCGGAAGTGATTTCTTATTAAGTTGCTTGGGGCAGGGTGATGCAGTGGAGAAATACAACAGCAGAAAGCTGGGGAACTCTTTCAGGCTTCTTCCTCTTTGTACTCTAGCCATGAGACCCTGCGTCATTGTTTTAAGGTAGTCCCTCTCACCAAGACCTCAGTTGCCTCTACTGGTACATGGCACACAGCGAGATATCTCTCAATACCATTAACTGCATAGGAGAGACTTAAAAAGCACTTTATTCTAATACAAAGGAACAAATTGTGGGGAGTTTGAGGTCTATCTTGGGTCAAAGAGATTTAATCCCAAGTAATTTATGAAATAAATTTTTCTATCCCAAAGAACCTTCACCCCTTTTTGTGTGTGTGCATGCATGCATGTGTGAAGATCCATGTGGATATTTATAATAATTGTCATTCATTTTTCTATGCCAGAAATACATAGTTTTATATATATTTTCATCCTAGAACTTACTGTGTTTCTTTGGCTAAGATTCTTATCTTAGGCTATGTTTAGTACAGGTACAGCAATACTACTATGCATTCTACCCTTCTCCCCAGGACTGGTGTTGAAATTGATTAATGTTAATGAATTATCCCAAGCCTCATGGAGATGCTGGGTTATTACAACCCAAGGAAGGAAGGGTTGTGCTTATGTGAGCAAGATCAAAAAGTCAATAACAAGGTATGTTTAATTTTTGTCTTCTGGAGGCTGTGCCCAGATCCTCTGTTGTCATATCCTCCTAGTATCCTGGACCTGAAATTCAATGAACTGATGTATGTGTTTTGGGTCTAACGTCTGCTGAGGGATGTTAGCTGCACTCATGGATGACAGGTTTCCTGATGTGTAAGAGGTCATAAAATCCCCTGATATTTAGGAGGCCCTAAATGTCTTCTAGGCCAGGCTCTTGTTCAAGATAATTAACTCTAACCTGAGGGAAATCTCTAAAGGGATGACCTTCCTCAATATTGAAAAGCTGTTGAAGAAGACAAGCTGTCACTCAAGACAGTTGTCAATGTGCTGCTAGTCACTCAGCCAAGCCTAGAAGACATTTGCCTGTGTGGTTTCACATAAAGAAAAACGAAGCAAAGCAACCCCCTAAAACCAAAACCAAAATAACAACAACAACAACAGCAACAACAACAAACCATTGCTGTGATGGTCCCTAAAACCGAGCTCTACTAATGACAGAAACAACTTGTCTCTTGTGATCTTCCCAGGCTTCTTTCTTCATCATCCCTCTGCCCTCCAGCTCTCAGGCTACTTTGTAGTTATTTTTTCCCACAGGACTGAATGCCTTCCTCATGTTTGTCCTCCTGATTGGTTGCAGAGCTG
>PVIU01026855.1:0-21356 GCA_004026605.1 Ondatra zibethicus | reverse complement strand
ATGGGGGTGGGCCTTGGACTTCCAACAGGGCAGGGCACCATGCCCTCTTTCAAGGAAGAAGGGGGAGGGAGGAGGGGTGGGGGGGTAGTGGGAGGGGACCGGGAGAAGGGGAAGAAAGGAAAAAAAATTTATTTCTTTAATTATGTTCTTGAATGGAAAAAATAAAACAAAACAATGTATGGAAAAAAAATAAAATAAAATTTGTATTTTAAAAATACATAAAAGACAAAGTAAAATCATTCGTAGAAATATATTTCTTGTGGCCATGTTTGACCACAAGAAAACCTGAAATAATAATATTAATTCATTCAAATTATGAACTATAAAACTTGAACAATCTTCCTGTCTATTCTAGCTCTGCTTAATGAGACAAATTTTGTTTCTGGCCCAGGTTCATGTCTTTAGAATAACTGACCAATCTTTAATTTTTTTTTTCTGTTGGCTTGACTAAAGCTTGGTCCATCTTAAAATGCTTTGCTGAAAAACCTTAACTGATAAAGGAACTGACTGTTTTCTCAGCCTAATCCTTAATCTCAAAACCTTTTCCCCATTCTTATAGCATTTATATTAGAGAATTCATCATAAAACTCTCTACCCACTTGAAATATTTATTTCTTACAGCTTAGCAATATAACCCATGGATGTGGGTTCTGATTTAGTTTCCACAGGACCATGTGTCCATGTCCATGTGTTTGAGGAGAGTTTTGCCCTAGCTACAAAAAGAACTATCATATTAATTTCAAGTTAAGGTATACTTACTTTTGCCAAGTAGCAAAACCACAAAGGTATTACTTAGACCCATATAGTTCCCTGCAAGTCCTTCAGTCTTTCAATTTTATATGCCCCAACATTAACCACCTTTCTGGTGTTTGTATCCAAGGAGTATAGTTCAAATTACATTGAAGTACATTTCACCTGTTTGTGTTGCAATTATATGAAGTGAAAAAATTCTTCTGGACAATCAGTTATATACTCAATGAAATCCTAACCAAATATCTCAAAAAGTCTTTTAATTAAAATTGAAATTGCCTTTTTAAAACATTTTGAGAAGTGCAAATTAATGCCTTCAAATATATAAAAATAAATAAAATTGAAGACTAGTTGCATACATTATATTACTTCAAATCCTACAGCTACGATGATCCAAAGGCGAAAACAGTGAGGTTAAGACACTCCCTCCATCTCCACAAATTCCCTCCCTACCAGTACAGTGTAGAGTCTCACTGGGCCTTCATTTTCTCATTAATTTCCTATATTCCTTGCTGACTTCTTAACCTTGACATACAGATCCTTACTTTTAGAAAAAAGAAAATGATCTCTTACCATTGGCTATGAACAATGGGCAAAATCTTAGGTTTCTACTGCTGTGATAAAATACCATGACCAAAGGAACTTTAGGAACAATGGGATTATTTTAGCTTTTAGCTCCACGTTACAGTCCATCACTTAGAAAAGTCAGGACAAGAAATCAAACTAATCAGGAACATAGCGACAGGAGCTGATGGGCGTGTGCACAACCTGGGGGTGTGTTGCTTACCTTGATGCTCTCTATGTCTTTCTTGTTCAACCTGCTCTCCTATAATACCCAATGCTAACAGCCCAGAGTGGCATCACCCATAGTGTGTTGGATCTGCAGACATCAATCATTAGTCATAAAATGACATTCAGACATTACTACAAGATAATACTATGAAAACATTTTTTTCTTGATTAAGATTTCTTCTTTCCACACAATCTTAGCTTATGGCAAGTTGATATAAAAGTAGTCAGCAGGGGAGTGAATCTTTAGGGATAACATGGTAAGAAATTGAAACCACAGAAGTATAAGTAAATAAAAATTATCTATTGGTAGGATTAGGTAGCATCTAGAAATACTGCGTTTCTGACAAAGACAAAAAGTGGATTAAATAATGTGAAAACAATACCATGACATTTTCTATTATACATACACTATCCCACAAATTTTACTCCATAAGACTTACTCTAGAAATTTTATATATATGCACATATGCAGTGATTTATAGTTATAATGTATAAAAAACTCACAATGGTCTTTTGTTAATGGTTAACCTGTGATATATAAATATACCAAAATTGCTAATGTATATATTATTATTAATGTTCAGACTATTGCTTCACTTGTTAGAAAACAAAACCCTAAATTTTCACATTATATTCTAGTATATTTTAAACCTTAAAAGGAAAAACACAATTCAATATTAGAGATTGGAAGTGCATCTCTAGTTCTTGGAAAATGCAGATTTGTGTGGTGAACGGTAAGTAAGAAAATGAAAATTTTGGGTATGTGAAAAGTACACACAACTGTCAAATTCATTGCAATGTATGTTTAAATTAAATGCATTTGATTATTTGTAAATGAAACCTCTATACACTCAAAAATTTAATAATAAATATTCAACTAATACATTTCCTGAACTTATGAGTTGCTATGATATAAGGTTTCTTTTTGTTTTTATTATTTATGTAGTTTCAGTACTTGAATGAAATCATTTGGGGATACATGCAATAATAAATTAAAAATCAAAAACTGAAACAAAGTATCCACTGCTCTCCCCTTGCTTCCTACATCCTGGTAAATTATAACCAGAAGCTTGTTCATATTTTCCCCAGAGATAGATTTCATGTATCACAAAATTTGAAGCAATGAAACAAGTTTGTGCTGTTTGTTTTCTCCTCTCTAGTTTGCTCCTTTTCATTGTTAATGAAACATTCTTCTTCAGAATTTTCAGACCCCCAAACTATGATATATCCTGTGTGTTTTCTCCCTCATGTTTCTCCTCCAGCCCTAGAACAAATTTGTTCTTGTCTATAAGTATGTTCAGAGTCCAGCTAATTTCCTCCTTCTCCAAGAGGCCCTGGTCCCTGTTAGAATATTCCCAACTGTACTGTTGTAGTGATTTCTTTTTACTCATCAATTTACTTCAAAATAAGAGGGTAGAATGATCTTCCTAACTGTTCAACCATAACTCATCATTCCTATGCCTAAAACCAGCCACAAAACTCTTAAATTCTGACCACAATTCTCTAGTCATTAAATGATTCCATTCATTGTTGACTGTGGGAATTTCAAATCCTGAGGTTTGAAATTGGCTCACTCTGTACAGACTTCTGTCTGTGGCCAATATCTCACATGCTTCAGCCTACTTTTTGCCACAGGAAAACTGACTACTTCCTTTGGAAATCTTCCCTTGTAGTACGTCTGTCTCAATTCCTCCTGATCTCTCTGCTCATATGTCATCTCATCACTGAAAGTTTGATGCCTCTTCAGATTACTATCTCATTCTGACACTTCTCTTCCATCTTCCTATAATGTGCAATAATACTAAGATTTTGAAATACATGTTTATTGCCACAACCAAAATAAGTTTAGAAGTATTTCTCACATAACTAGTGTTTTACAATGAATAGCTAGTCCCAAACTGGGTGCCTATGTATCTCTGGTCACCTCACTGCTCAACCCAATATTCACCTAAAATCTATCAAATTTCTCTGTTTTCATGTAAATAATAACAAGCCATAATCCTAATGGATAATACTATTTATGTAAGTATTTTCATTGCCTAAAACTGTGCTTAAAAACACCAACAATAAGTTGCTTATAATATGATAAACTTGGTATGGATACAATAAAATTTTATTTTCTATTACATTATTTTTTCCGTCTATCAGATATTCACTCCTTGTATCTGTTTCTTCTTTGGGAATTGAGTCTTTAACATATGATGATTTAAGACACCCTATCTAAAAAATGGTAAGTGTAAAACATAAAATATATTTGCTACAGGAAAATTAGAGTTTAATTAACAATAAGAGATGAAATATATTTACATAAGTATACAAAACTATGGAGATAATCTTATGGAACTAAGACACTGTAACAGAATGTTCTTAGAATTGAGACTGCAAAAGATAACTTTTTAAAAATTATACATTTGAACTTTTTAAATAGTATATGACAAAGCCAAGATGTTAAAAGTATGCTTACAATATAAAATAGTGGTTTTGGAATTTGTAACCAAAACAAATCAGTAAATAGGCCAGTAGAAATGGCAGTGCCATAGAATTATGTTAGATCACTGTAACAGAAATTTATGCATCCTTGGTGTACATTTGTAGAAAAAAGAGCACATAGTCAATTACGTTAACACATTTTCCAGTGGAAAATACAGTCTGGAAGTATTTTGAAAGTTCGGTACCAAGTGGATAGCTTGTCAGGTGTTTCTACGCTGTACAGAATAAATCTCTTCTTTGCAAGACAAGAATAAATGTGCTGGTTCTTTTGTATTTTGACTTTTAAGTTTGAGCCAGAAGTGCCACTGAAATCAGCATCCAGAGAGGAGATAAAATAAACTCTCCAAAGAGCTGAGCCTGTCAAAATCTATGAAAAAAACATCTCTTTCGATGTTCAAATAATAGGTGCTGAATTCATAAGTAAAATTCAAGAAACAGCTTGGTCCTTCTCACATTTAAATTAAGTTTTCTTGTTCAAGCCAATGCTGGATTTCAGCATTTCCATTTCATCACTCTGGGCAGAAAAACTACAATAGGATCTATAAATATTAGAGTTTTCATTGATGTCACTCTCAATTTCTTCCTGCCGTAATGAGACCGACTGCAGTAGAAAAGAGATGAATGAAGAATACACAGGGTTTAGTTGCTATGGAAACCTGCGATGTCCTTTCCTTATGATTAGACATTGAAGTAACTGATCTTTTCTCTTCCTTTTTTTTTTTTAAATATAGGAGACTATATCCCAGCACTTTGCAAGTTCTAAACTAAATAATCTAACATGCTATCCTTTGGGGCAGAACTCTATTTTCTTTATCAGGAGACACATAATAAATAAACTTGAGTTCTTTTCCCAACCACTTATATGATAAAGGAAAGTTCTGTGTTTGTATTAATCCCAAAATAGTACCTATAAATTGTTTGCATAAGAAACAGATAAGATGAAACACTTCCTTTAGAGTAAGTTCTGACTGCTGATTCTATTTTGTGTATCTATTGTGGTCTTACACATGAAAAAAGTGTTCTACACTTTTATTGTTCTTTTGTTATTGTTTTTGTTTTACATTTGCAATTGTAATATAATATATCATTTTAACTTTAATTCCGCTTTCCAAACTTTTCCATATACCCCTTCTTCCTTTCTTACAAATTTATTTAATTATATTAACTGTAATTGCATATACATTGACAAATTAACATATTCAACATACAAAATTACAATATAACAAATAAAGAAACAAAAATTAGCTGTTAGGACATTATTACAGAAAGGCAATCTGTTGTATTACATAGTAATACAGAATAATTTGTTCTATGTATTTTTGCACATATTAGATGGTCATATTTATTCTTTGAAATGAGAAACTTCAGTGTTTCTATAATATTGACAGTCTCTAGGATTCTTATTCTTTCTATACATATGTATTTTTCAATAATCAAAACTTTTAAAACAAATCCACAACTTTTCTCAAGCGTTCCATTCTGCATTATCAGGAATCCTTAAATCTATCCATAAATATTCGTAAACACTGCTGTGATTGTAGTACTCTAGTTTAATTGGGAAATGTTTAAAGTGATTTTCAAGAATAAGCAAGCTTGGTTTGAGTTAATGCCATCTTTATGTATTGCCTGAAATAAACTATTACCTTAATAACAACAATGTGAAACAAAATCAGGATAGAATAAGATAGAATATATTTTCATTTGTATCATTTGAAATTATTGTTATCTATCAAAGATACTAAGTAATATATGTGTTTTTTATTCTATAATTTATGAAGTGTAAAGAAAACAAAACCCAACTCCACTCTTTACTTTTAGTTTCATTGCTTGCTCAGATGGGCTGACTGTCATCTCATATCTTACCTTGAAGCAGAGATAAAACATTTGTGTAGTGCATAAACAAGAATCTGACACACTTTTCTTCTTACTAGTGGGGCTAATGCCTCAATGTGGAAATGATTTCCATTGAGTTATGTCTTATCACACATTGCATATCAGCCATGAATTAATTTTCTTAATTCAGAAATATTCACCTTCCTTTCACTGAATATAATTAATACATATAAATAGAAACCCCTCTCTTTTCTCAGCAGTATCTTCAACTGTTTTCTATCATACTGGGCTGATTCATTTTATCTTTTATCTGATCTACTCCTACCCTAGTCTGTTTAAAGAACATCTTTACCTTGGGGCAATCTGCTTAAAACTCCATTCTCTGCTCCTAATTGTTGTTTAGTCTTCAATACTAGTATTTTCAAAAGAGAAATATCTAATATTTATTCAAGCAAGATTTTACATAATGATATTAGCATAATTAAGTAATTTTAATCTTTGAGGAATTCTTGACATCTTTAATATTACTTTTGTGGTTGTTTGAAATAGATTCTTCTCTCATACAATACATCCTGACCACAATTTCCCCACACTCCACATTCCCAACTCCTCCCCCCCCCCGTATCTCCGCAAGATCCAATCCCCCTCTATTTCCCTTCAGAAAAGATCAGGCCTCCAAGATACAACAACCAAACTTGACAAAAAAGGATACAATAAGTCAAGATAAAAGCTTTTATATAGAGGTTTGAAAAGACAACCAATGTATTGGACAAGTCCCTCTATTTTGAACATCACCATTCTAGGCCTTTAGTCTTCAAGTAATATTGTGTATGTTTGTGTTGTGTGTTGTGTGCTTATGTACACACTCATGCATATGTGTTTGGCTAGCTGATTCAAGAGATTACTTCATTTTATCAATATGAAACAAAATAATTACAGAAATGATGCGTTCCCTTAGTTTCAATATTGTGTATCTGAATTTTTAATCAACTTTCCAGCTTTATTTTTCTGATGTCCACAATCAACTTAAAAGTTTAGTGCCATTAAAAATAAATTCATAGCTGCACAATAATTGCACACTCTTTCTACATTATAGAAGAAATGATTATGAATAATTTATTCATAAATAAAATGATAACACTTTTAGTGAGTTACCTGATTTGAGCTTTAGCTGATGTCTACATATGCATCAAGTCTTTGCATTAAATATTGCATTAATGTGAATTTTCAAAATTTTAGAAAAAAAATTCAAAAGTACAGGTAATTTTTACAATTATTTCATGCTTATGGATTTATTATGAATTAAAATACAATAAGTATTTAAATAAACATCAAATATTCTAAATTTCCATGAATACCTGACCATCTTAAATAATATTTTCTAGGTTCTTATATAAATCAGTCATCTTTCTAATTTAATCCTAAATCTTGGCTGGTTTTATGAATTCTTGTAACCAATGTTTGGTCCACAGAATATTTGGAGGTCTTGTCACAGTAGTAACAATTGGTTGTTTTAATAGGTCTTAAATCCAACATCTACAAATTCTTTTGCAGACCACATGTAGACCAAGCTCAAATTGTCCCCTATTTTTTCAGACATGTGGTTGTATATGCCCTTATCTGTCTCTTACCTGAATCAAATGCCAGTTAAGTAGAACAAAGTAGAGCTGCCTAGAACCCCATAAAACCATGTGACAAGTCAGGTAAAATGAGACCATAAGAAAGGTTTTGTCAAATGAAAAATGTCATTGAAAAGTAACAGGGTAAGATTTTTAAAAAACATGTTTTACGGTATGTTACAAAGACATATCACTCATACTTGAATAGCTATTTTCCTCCAGGATATCTCCTTATGATAACCAACTCTAGCAGAGGCTAAAAGCAATAATATTCACTAGAATAAAATATCATAACTACCATTTTATGTACATTATTACACACAGAGTGGTGTTGTTGCATTAAATTATGATAAAACTCTACTGAAACTCTGTGAGGATAAATTGTTTTTCTCCCTAGTTTTATATCTACAATGTTTCTGGCTTCTTTCCTGAAAGTTTTAGCATAGAAAGGAAGAAACAATCCTTTTTATCTGATTAGCTTTAGTTTTCATCATTCACATTCTCTGTTAGGCAAATTTTATAGTTAATCTATTTAATTAATTAACTAAAGTAAATAACGTTTAGGTCATAAATCAATACTTGACATGTGGCATTCTCTTAAGGGGCTCCACAAACTACAAGTAGATGCTTTTATCTATAAACAAACAAAAAAAACCCTAAGGCTTTAAAATGTTCTCTAGCTTCTTTGCTGAAGTCTTCTTTTTTTTTTTTTTCTTTTAATTGTCTGCCTTTTAAACTATGGCTATCCTAATCAGTAACTGCATCTCTGCTACTACCAACAGCGCTAGGCTGCAAGAGCAGCAGCCTAAAGAAATTCTCTTCCCTCAGGCCCCAATTCTTTCAAAACTACTAAAGAAACTTATCTAAATCTCTGTTCCGCTAAAGAATTCAAGATTCAAAGGTTGAGGTAGAACCCTGCCTCCAAAGAGGCTGAATAGCAAGCAGCTAGCCTAGCTGGCCTCCTTGAGTCTCCCAAGAAGTCCTACTGCTTTCTCACCCCTTTTTTTTATCTCTTCTCTACCTGGCTTCTCCCTACTACTTCCTGTCAACTAGTTGCAGACGCAGCTTCTGGACCACAGGTGAATTTTATTTAATCAAACACATCTTTGCATCATTAAACAAATGTTCTAGAGCATAAAAAAGTAACACACATTAAAATAATATTCTACAACACTTTTCATGAAATATCACATAATTATATGAGTTGGCGTTTTTCCTCCATAACTCAATGAAGTGATTTCTCTTTTTGTGTCCAAGTTAAATCCCTCCTCTGACGTGTTACAATGTATTAATGAACATTTTCTTTCTTTCTTTCTTTCTTTCTTTCTTTCTTTCTTTCTTTCTTTCTTTCTTTCTCTCTCTCTCTCTCTCTCTCTCTCTCTCTCTCTCTCTCTCTTTCTTTCTTTTTTTTGAGACAGGGTTTCTCTGTAGCTTTGGAGCCTGTCCTGGAACTAGCTCTTGTAGACCAGGCTGGCCTCCATCTCACAAAGATCCACCTGCCTCTGCCTCCCGAGTGCTGGGATTAAAGGCGTGTGTCACCACCGCACTTGCATTTTTAAAGTACTTCTCTCTTCTATGATACTTTTGTTTCTTTAATTTTGCATTATTAATACATTTTATCAAACAACATAGATTTTCCTCACATTGCTCACTTTATTCATGACTCATCACATTTTATTACGTGTATCATCCCGCTGCGGGAAGGTGTATAGTTAGCAGCTACCTGCCTACTGGGGCGTGGCCCCATAGACCTGGATGCGGAATTGCATCTGGCCCCTTCCTCTCTGCTTCCCCCTGGGCCCCGTTTGCTGACATTGTAATTCACCCCTACTTGAACTATTTCATCCCTACTTGTACAACATGTCCTAAGACTCCTAAAGGCATATTTACATCACCAGCATATTATTTCATAATCTTGGATTACTTTTGGTCTTAGAAAATTTATATTTCTCCTTAGAATAATATTTGTTTGATAGTTCATACAGAAATAAGAAAAGAGTCTGGACAGTTGGTTCAATGTCTAACAGCACAGGGAAGATGATCTCCTAGATAACTCGAGTTTGATTTGCTCCGTTCACAGTGTGGCTCGCAACCACCTGTAATTAGAGTTCCAGTCCAATGGTATAAGGAGGATCCATATCCAGATGACCCTATCTAGAGTGACTGATAATGTAATACACTCAATGTAACTGTAACATTGATTACTCAGACTGGATCTGTCCAAAAATAAGCACTGTCTACATATTACAGTCAAGTGTGTTTACCTCACATATTATCAATAGGTATTTTTGAAATCTAGAACAATGTCCTAGAATGTCTCAATTCAAGCTTCTGGAAGATTTGCTTTGTAAAAAGAAAATCCAGGCAGAGAAGATGAGAGATTTAAAATGTTCATGAGAGAGTAAGAAAGGCCAGGTACTTTTAATTGAGCACTGTTTCAATTTGCAGTTCTACCATAATGGAACTGTTAAATGTGCCATGAAACTGTAGTGGGGCACATAATTAAGTTGAGTGAAAGCCCTGGCCACATGATGTAGCTAAGGAAATATTACATTCAAGGCATGGACGTGTGTTTTGCAACTGAATGGTGAGGTGTAAGCTATCTCAGTGAACTATTCTGAAGTATTCTTCTAAAGAAAAGTGCATATTCAACTACAAAAGATTTTTGATCTCATCAGGTAGCTGCAACTTGTTTGCTGAAGTTGTTTCTTAAGCATGATTTAACTTTTTACCGTACTTAGTTTTACTATGCCTTCTCAAGGTAGCTTAGTTCCTTAATTTACAAAAATGGAGAGCAATTTTTATCATTTAATTGAGTGAACTGAGTTTCAGGTAAATTAAATACTGTTCACAGACTGATTATAAAAATAATTAAAAGTATAGCACTAAAAACTCAGTTATAACCAACTACTATGTACATCACCCTGTAAGTCTTTATGACATATTTTATCAAGTTTTGTTCTAGCTATAGTCCCAAGAGAACAGTACTAATAATGAATTCTGAATGTCAACCATGTGCAACTGTAGTACAGTTTATAACTACTTACACTGAATTAAAGATGCATGATAAATCTATAGGCATAAAATATTGTGAAAAAATGTGTCCGAGATTTATTTGCTGTTAGACCCTGGACATATTGCTTTTCCTACCTGGACTTTGAATTTTATCTCTTTGGTACTGATGGTCATTCACAAATGTGGGGATCTTCTACATTTATTCATGCCACCAAGGGTTTTAGTTTTGATGAGTCTTCCTTTTTTAGAACAAACATTATTGTAGCATTCCTCTACATGATCTTTCCAAAACTATCATCATGTTAGTCTGACAGTGTCACATCATAAACCTCAAAATCATTTATGAATTTCTTCGAAAGATGCAAAGGTCATCAGAAGTTTATTCTTGCTTACTGTTTTTCTTCCAAATATTCTCTTTTAAACACTAATTAAATATTTTTTCATATTTTATTTAAAATTTGAATACTTTTCTTTTTTCATTCTTTTAAATTATTGTGTCACTTTCCTAATACTGGTATTGTTATTTTCTTTAAAAAGGGTTTGAGTTACTTACTTACTAGTCTAGTATCCATCCTCCAAATATGACGATCACTTATTAGATGTTGGTTTCAATTGTCATTTTGCCCTCTCAACTTCCTCCACTGTACTTCCTCACTTTGGAGTCAAATCTTAGGCATAGCCATTGCTTGAAAATAGAAGATGGCAAAGTTATTATTTCAGATATCCTCCACATAAACAATCTCCACTTCCCATTTAACATCTTACTCCCATGATGCTTTAGTTTTAAATAGTGTACTATTTTCAGTTTTGCTAATTTAGCCATTGTCCACATTACTCCCAACCTTCTATTTCCAATTGAAATTACTAGGTTTGAGTCTTAGTGCTCTCTCTCTCTCTCTCTCTCTCTCTCTCTCTGAATTTTCAGTCAGTCCAAATACTCAAGATTCTGTTCATGATACTATTCTTTTATCTGTTCCTATTGCAATATATTTGTAATTGAAATGTATTGTTGTAAAATAGTTCAATTTCATAGTTATTGCATATAACTTTTTCATCTTCTTTTCCTTTCTTGATTTTTCTACCTTCTTTAAGAAATAGTAACTGATACTTACGTCTTACATGCTATTCATGAAGAACACCAGCAAATGAAATGCAAAACAGCTCTAAGAACTTAAAATATAGTGAAATACAAATCATAAAATTCATGTGATTTATTAGAAGACAGTTCACATAATGGACTTGAAAGACAAATTAAAGGAATGTAGACTACAGTGCTAAAGGATAGGATTTTATGGTGTAGCCATGTGTCAGTGAAAGAGTTATATATATACAAAAGACATTAGAAAATCACTCCACTACTTTTTCTTGTTATTTCAGCTAAAATTACATATATATATATATAGAGAGAGAGAGGGAGATGATAGATGATAGATAGATAGATAGATAGATAGATAGATAGATAGATAGATAGATAGATGATAGATAGATAGATAGATAGATAGATGATAGATAGATAGATAGATAGATAGATAGATAGATAGATAGATAGATAGATAGATAGATGATAGATAGATGATAGATAGATAGATGATAGATAGATAGATAGATAGATAGATAGATAGATAGATAGATAGATAGATAGATAGATGAGTGTGTGATATAACACTTTACTGTAAGGAAGATACAAGTCAAAATTAATTATTGTTTGACTCTCAGCCTTTGAGTTCATGTTGACAACTCTTCTGTTTCTGTGGAAGCAGGAAGTAGAGAGCCATGAAAGGGTTGGTGAGCAGGACATGTTACCCAGCTCATTAGAGCAACTTTCAAAGACTACCAACTGGCCTCAGTTCTACACATATTCCTGAATTCATGAGAAGTTTTGAAAATACCGTGTATATCTATATGATGTTAGATTCCTATCTTTATTCTTTGAATACCATTGGTTAATAAAAAAAAACTGTCTTGGGCCTGCTCAGGGAACAGAGGTAGATGGGAAAAACTAAACTGAATGCTGGGAGAAAGAAGCAGGAGTTAGAGAGAAGCCATGTAGCCCCCCCAGAGCCAGACAGAACTTTACCCGGTAAGCCAAAGCAATGTGGCAATACAGAGATTATTAGAAATGGGTTAAATTAATATGTAAGAGTTAGCCAATAAGAAGCTAGAGCTAATGGGCCAAACAGTGAATTAAATAATATCATTTCTGTGTGATTATTTCAGGGCTGAACAGCTGGGAACCATCAAGCAGCCTCCTCAACATCTATATACCTGTTCTCATTTCCTGTTACAGTGAAATAGGGCAAGGCTTGCCATTAGGAGGAAGAAAGAAATTTCAGCCCTAGGAACATTATGAAATAAATGGTAGAGGACTAAAGAAATCAAATATGATTTTAAAATTTCACTATCAATACGCTTACTCATAAAATAAAGAAGCAGAGAGGGCAGGAGAATAGAAAATAATATGAGTCATTACAAAAAGCTATCTTATTTGTAGATATAAAACGTGTTTCGTAAAATCATAATCACCTCCATTAGAGGTTATTTGGAATATAATTGACTTTAGACAAAATAGTATCCAGGACAACTTATCTTTCATCAATAATAAACTATAAATTCAGATTGTAACTTGGAGTGATTTTTCTAATAATGTTCCAAACGAAGACTTCAGAATTCCAGAGAGAAAACATATTCTATCTCTTTCCCATTATCAGGTGAGACTACTAACAAATTAACAAATAGGTATGTTAATATGCTTGGTTCTTTTCTGTGATGGCTTAAGTTATTTACAAAATAATGTAAGATATACCTTAAATGTCTTGGCACTTATATATGTCAAATAAAGACAAATTTCCTTTCACATTTGTGCTTTATAAGAGATGTAGTCATAATGATTACAGCAAATGACTTTAAATTATATTTAAATGTTTGAGATAATTTTTGATTTAATGGTACATCTAACACAATTATATGTGAATTTTGGTTCAAATGGCAGTTTTTTTAGGCAACTTGTTCTTATAGTATATTCTTGGTACTGAAGTTTGTAATGTCAAAAATAAATATTTAACACATATTTCTAAAGAATTGCAAACCTATAACTTAACCCTTGGTCATGTTTTGGTGCCCTGTTCACATTCATTGTAAAGGTGAGTGGAGGAAAAAGTGAATGATGACCAAACGAGTTGTAAACCTGAATGAAAATGTACTGATCATGACTACTAGAGAAATAACTGAAAAATATTTTCTACTGAATTTGGGGAAATTTTTGGTTAAACATATTCTTTTGCAAAATGTACACATTAGTTTTTAAATGATGTACTTTACATCTGCTAACATTAAAATGAACCTCACTTTTTATTTCATATATATGATTCCAAACATTCTCAAGGAGTCACCTTGAAAGTTTCATGCGAAATGGGATGGTCTGTTCATGAGGTTATCTCCTCTCTCAGTATGATTTATCCTAATTATCTCTTAATTGGATGTTTCAATAGCATGTCACAGGAAAGTACACTTCTAAAAACTTAACTCATTAAAGACTTCACTAATTACATTGTCCTTCATGACTCTTTAAAAGAACTTTCTCTCCTTTTTAAACATCTTAAAAGAGCTTTAAAAGGCAGTGTTCATGAAACGATGGCAAATCTTAGAAGACACATGGCTGTCCATTTCATTGAATGCAGGCAGATATTCACACAAGAAACACTGGATGCATTTTAGCAAGACCTAGTTCTTATTGATGATGGATCTTGTTTAGTACTTCATCTTTACTTTAAATATCTAAGTTAGAAAAGTGTGCTATACTATAGAACATTAATTGTGAAAATATATAAGCTGGGAATTCAGGCCCATAGTTTTCTACTGCTTAGTGATTTTAGTGTTATTTGTATTAAGCATGTTTGTGCTTTATGTTGATATTCAAAAATTAAAAACAAAATTATTAAGACTGTCTGATTATGAGGTGATAAATTTATACAGACAATTTAAACATATAAGCTGAGTGGTTGTTGCACATTCCTTTAATCCCAGCACTCAGGATGCAGGAAATCTCTGAGTTCATGTCCAGCCTGGTATACAGAGTGAGTTCCAGGACAGTCAGTGCTACACAGAGAAATCCTGTCTTGAAAAAAAAATAGAATTATTGGTTTAAATATGCATGCATAGGTAGTGACATACTTGAATAGGCAGTGTAAAAAGAAAAAAATCATCAAGATTATTTGAAGAATGTTATTAGGAAGTATATTGGAATCATATTTTCACCTCAGAAAGTAATGAGATAAAATATAATGGTCAGTACAATAGTTCTAATAGAAGACAAAAACATACCTGACTGTACCAATGCTAACAGACAAATATCCATCTTAGAATTGCCAATTATAAAAATAATATATAAAAGCAGAACATACGAAAATACAATAAATGTCCAAATAAAGTCAAAGACATAATTTAAATTAACCCATTTTTTCTTAGTTTATTCATGTTAAATTTTAATTTAAGTTAATCAGGGACTGGAGAGATAGCTCAATGATTAAGAGCAGGTGTTCCACAAGCAGTCAAGTGAAGGATCCAAGTTCAGTTCTGAGCTTCCACATGGTGGACAATAACTATCTGAAGCTGCAGTTCTAGGTCATCTGAAGCTGTCCCTGTATTCTTCTAGGAGCACCAGAATACACATGGTGCTTATACTTATGCAGGCAAAACATGCACATAAAATGAAATGAAAATTTAAAACAATAATCAAACATTTTTATTCTTACATATATGCAATTGTAAATAATTTTATACTTCTAGAACATAATTTTGTATGCTGTCTACATCTATAAAATTTGCATCTATTATAATAATTGAGTTTTATAGAGTATATGTGGAGACTGCTCATGTGTTCCTGACTGCCCAGATCAGAAAAAATTGCACAGAAACTAAATTATTTTAAACACTGCTTGGCTTATTAGCTTATGTATATTTCTAGCTAGCTCTTACATCTTAAATTAATCCATTCCTATTATTTTGTATTTTACCACAATGCTCGTGGTTTACTCACAAGATTCTGGTGGGCTCTGGTAACTGTCTCTCTCCTTAGGCAGCTACATGGCATCTCTCTGACTCCACCTACTCTCTCTCTACATATAGATTTCTGTTTGGGTTTTCCACCTGACTTTACTCTGTTAAGCCATTGGCCAAAAGCATTTTTTTATTAATCAATGGAAATAAAACAGCATGCTGAGGGGAATTCCACATCAATAGAGTGACCACAAATGTTATTAATTTTTTATGCATAAAATAATTAAAAATAAAATGATGAATAAAAATGGATTATTTGTAATGTGAATATATAATGCTATGAGGAACTTATTAAAGTTCTGTTTAAGTGAATTTAGATAAGTTTTATTCTGATAAGAGACTGTAAATATATTAGATACAAACCTTTCTCAAGGATTTATAAGCAAAATATAAATGATTATTAAATATGATTGAAAACAGAAGCGAGATTTGCCATGATATATTTTAAAAAAAATATATGTTTCAAACAATTAAACATATTGTACTCTGGAATAAGAGTATAATCCACATCTAGGTAGGTATTAAATTAGCCAGAAACAAAGATTTAATTCTTATATGTCATATTTCTAGTGTTATAAGTTCACATAGTATTATAAAAAAAACAGGCAATGTTGTAGGAAAGAAAACAAATGTTTAACAAACATAATACAGTATTTATAAATCTCTGTTAATGCCTTAACATTAGCAAGTGTATCCTAGCCAAAATAAATAAATAAAAAGAAAGAAAAAAGTGTTATCCCATGCATAGGGAACAGCATGTGGTCAAAAGAGGAGGAATGTGAGAGGTTGAATAAATAAAAAAAATGCTATAGAAACATTTGAGGAATAAAAATAAGGATGATGAAACAAAGAAAAATGTAAATCCAAACAGATGGAAGTGTGTATTTATACTAAAGAGAAAGGATCAATGAATAGTTTTAAAGCAACAAGCTACTATGTCACAATTGGATGGGAAAAGGGGTGTTAGATATAGATAAACAGGGAAGATGTTGAGTCAATAGTAATTTGCTTTGAAATTGAAAAATGAAAAAAGAACATTCACGTATATTTAGAAATCAAAATTCAGAAGGCTTGTTCATGTAGACATTTTTATTTTCCACGTTGACTCAGTAACTGGGTGGAAAAAAGGACGGGAACCATGAATTTCAATTACCTATCAACTTATCATTTGTCATACTACATTTGTTTACAAATTCCATACACATCTTGATTTCACTTGACCTTTTACTAATAACTTAAAATGCATCAAAGAGAGAGAAAGAGAGGCTAATTGCAATATTTCTCACAGCTTGAGTCAAGGTGACCACCACGTCATGTATAATGTTTTTGCCCAGAAAGATATAATGACCATTTTTGAGCCTAAAGATCAATATCCCATTATTTCCATGCAATCATGTCTTTTCAGGTTTGTCTTTCTGCAATTTTCCTTATAACTGCTTTATAGTCTTATTGGGATTTCCAAGCTTTCAATCTGTCCCTTAGCTTTTGATCTATTTACAACTTCTTGATGTCAATTTCTTTTCTATCTAAGCCTGATGCATGACCCATCACTTCAAATATTTCTGTTAGATAGGGGTAAGATTGACAGCTAGTGGCTGCCTCAGAAGCCATGGTTTATCTGTGCTCTAAGTGGGCTACTTCACAAATTCATTCATTACCCAAGAGTCTAAAATGATACTTTTGTGACAGGGTTCGTTGGACAGAATTAGCTGCCACTGTGAGTGGTTCAGATGGAGTCTCAGCAAACACATGAACATGAATGCATCACACATAACCATGGACACAAAGGGATAAAAACATACTACATCCACATACAGACATATCCCTCACACATGAACATTGTGAACATTCACTTGCACACTTGTACTCCCCTTATAAATAAAAAAGAGTACAAAATAGAGAGTCAGCATATTATCATTGGTGTATACTGATGTATAAGTTAATATAATCTGTCTTTATAACTACCATCTAGTTGGGAATATTTCACAACTGTACATATTATAGAGCTCTCTGAAAGAAATCCTTATCAACATTAAATACATGAATAATAATGATAATTAAAGTTTACTAGATTTTTGAGAACATGAGGATAGAATAAAGTAAATACTCCAACATTCTTTATTTGTTTTCTGTTTTTAGTATTATCATTTTATCATTATCTAACGCTATAAAGCAAGGTCTACTATATTTTTCCCATTGTGATAATGATCTAATCATTCTCAAGCAGAGAGGTGACCTCCAACTACATCAGAGTTTGAAAGTACAAATAACACATAAAATTCTTTCTTAACTTTTAAAAATTCCTATATTTGTTTATATATTTATTTATACATAGTCAAAGCTTAGGAAATAATTATTTAAAGAATATTTACTTTTAAATAAACATATTTTAACTTAATTGAATTCTTTAGAAAGCCAACATTACCTTTAGTTATACAGTTGAATACCTTTCTGTGAAGTAGGTTCTGAAAGTATATCAAATGTGGTATACAATCTCTGCATCAGCAGTTTCTATAAGCGCAAGATACATTCCTCCAGGGCTTACACCACCATTTACTATAATTTGATTGGTTTAATTAAATCAAGTAGTGTTATAATCCTCAAGAGAGAAATTGCTCTACTTAGGATAACTCCATTAGAAATACTTGAAATATGAGTATTTTTATAGTATGTTTAAGAGCTGGCTGAAATGTGATGTTGGAAAGAATTGGTCTATAAAATACTAGAAGTTTTAAGCTTTAGTTAATCAGCAAAGTGAAAAGAAAGTGAGCTAAGTAAATAACCACAGTTAATAAATGTTCTAGTAGAATGCCACTTAGCACGTTATGAGCACTTTTAGTATATAAAAGGAAAATGCAGTTATGTAGAAAATACTTATCATTGACCACAAAAAACTATGTCTTGGACCACAGTGGCATTCCTATGATTGAGCATTATTTTCCCAATTTTGATTTAGGATCAACCATTGCTTCGCTTAGTGAGCGTATATTGAACACACAGTGTTTTTAACTAGTTTTAACACAACTAGGTTGAAAATGTACCACCTGTTCTGCCAAATCACAAGGAACTCTGTCCTGTAACATTTGAATGGCACTATGAAGTGAAGATGAGGTATTTTCCTTGAATCTGTGATGTCACTAATACATGTCCCACTGAAACAACAATGAACAGTGCTCTGTGTGTCGTTTTATACACATACAATGGAATTGTTGGTATTTATGTTGAACTAAGAGTTTCCATTGATGGCTGAAGCTCCAATAATTTACTGCACAAACTTATCTAATTTCCTCTTTCATCTTTGTAACTTTCAATCCCAAGTTTGAGAAGTCTCCTTCCCACAATTGTTATCCATTAAATCACAAGTTTAATTTCAGTATATATGTATACAAGTTTCCTTTTAACTTGTACATTTGTGAGGAATAATGCTTGTTTTTTGCAAATATTCAGTTTTTGTGTTGATGTCACCTATGTTTATTCTTAAATATATCATTTATTGGAAGTTACATAAACAAATTCCTCTTTCCTTAAATCTAACAATGAAATGATTTCATTGCAACAATCCTGTTTAAGAAGATAAAATAGCAATTTCTAATGCAAATAAACACTCTTAACATAATAGCGCAAAAATGCTCCTCAATATTTATGTAAAAGATTTGAACACATGTTCACACCATAGAAATCTGCATGGAAATATTTATACCATTTTTTTTCACAATTTCCCCCATATTGCTGGTTACTTCTCTTTAGAGTGCTTTTACTTGGAAAATTGTACCAGACTATGCCAAATATGGACATGTTCACTTTTGGTTGTTTACACTCTCCTTCTAATTTTGTCTGTGTGCTGTGCAAGCGTTAGTTACCTCGGATAACCGACACTGGAGAGCATAACGGCATGAAAATAGATGCAGGCAAAATAATGACGGCTCTGCCTTAACAAGTGCATTGTGGTGCATGCACCAGATGCCGGTGCTGCTTGCCGTGATCGCCAGATGCATCCTAATGTTTGCTTTGGTGTATATCAGCCATCCCCTTTTCACATTATGCACCAATTCCTGATGATCCAGCTGTTCTCTGGCTCTCTCTGTTCTGGCAAGCCCAGAATAGATAGTGACACTCTGTTTGGTACATGGAGTGACCAACAGAAAATGCAGCATAGACAACCATTTTTGGTGTCTTACCTCAAGAGTCAGTTTTTGACAATTGGATCTTGAGATTTTTGATTTTTTTTTCCCTTTTCATCATTATATATCAGTTTGCTGTATTTGAGAGGAGCATATTTACTTAGTACTGAAAAACTGTCAAAATTCTTCTTCAGATTCAGCAAAATGTTAAATCCGTTTCTCAATCATCACGCGAATCTCATGAGAAGAAAACAAAAGGATAGACTCTGCAAATGAGCACTTTTATGTAACCAAACTTAAACTGACATGAATAAAAATAAAAAAAAACTGAAAGAAATTCTTTTGCACTTTAAAAATGAATATCTCTAGGTACTCACATATACATCTATACACCAGGCACCTTATGTTTTTTTGTTTGTTTGGTTGGTTGTTTTTATTTTGTTTTGTTTTGTTTTTTGAGGCAAGGTTTTTCTGTAGCTTTGGAGCCTGTCCTGGAACTAGCTCTTGTAGACCAGGCTGGCTTCGAACTCACAGAGATCTTCCTGTCTCTGTCTCCTGAGTGGGAGGACTAAAGGTGTGCACCACCACCGCCTGGCCCAGGTACCTTATGTAAGTACAGTATATAGCTTTGTTAATAATAGAGTTTGTATCATAGCGTGGTCACTAATCTTTTAAGTCATCTTGATGGTTTTGGTGATGCACTGTTTTGAAGACAAGTTATTTTCAGAGAATGAATATACAATATAAAGCTGAGACAGTGTAAAAAACCTAGAGAATGGAAAAGTGAAAAGAAATTAGTACATTCCTGTGTGTCAATAAGGAAAGTGTCCAAATTTATATACAACATCTTTATTGATATGGCTTGCTTACAGCCAAATGACTAGTTTAGCATTTACTCTATGCTCTGGATGTTGTTATTAATTTTTCTTTTAAAGAAGAGAGGACACATGTATGGAAAGAACTTAAATGGAAATCCCCTGTAATGGGACAACAGTGGATGTACCATACAGGTTTACAAATAAATAGCCCAGTGCCAGTGTTGAGTTTAAGCCTTCTATTGTTGCAGAATATTACTTTAACTATGTAAAGGTAACTATGCAAAGGTGTATAGCACTTGATTATGCTGTATTTGTTTAATGATGTAAAGATTGCTGCATTTGTTTATGCTGTGTTTGTTTAACATACAAGTGTTGCTTTGTGTGCCGTAGGCTCCTGATTAGTCCAATAAAAAGATGAACAGCCAATAGCTAGACAGTAAAGGTGCAGGTTGCCAGAAAGAATATGTAGGAGGAGAAATCTGGGCTCAAATGAGAGGGCCAGCCAGGCAGGCAGGTGCCAGCCAGGAAGACACAGAGGAAGCAGTGGAAGTAGGACATACATAATGAAAGAAAGGTAAAAAGTACAGAGACAAAATGCTGATGAAGAGAAACAGGTTAAATTAAATTATAAGAGATAGCAAAAAACAGACTCTCTGAATGTGGCGGCGAAAGTTGGCAGATGGAGAACCCACAAACAATGACATCAGGACCTATCTCTTCTGCATGTATTAACTTTTTGAGAACCGAGTCTTTTTGAATGCACTCCTTCCTAGGCCAGGAGGGTTGGGGGTGGGCCTTGGACTTCCAACAGGGCAGGGCACCATGCCCTCTTTCAAGGAAGAAGGGGGAGGGAGGAGGGGTGG
>PVIU01026854.1:0-21397 GCA_004026605.1 Ondatra zibethicus | reverse complement strand
GTACCCGAAATAATTACACGGAAACTGTATTCATCCAAACACTGCCTGGCCCATTATCTCCAGCCCCCCATTGGCTAACTCTCACATATTATTTTAGCCCATCTCCATTAATGTGTATCGCCACTTGAGTTGTGGCTTACTGGCATGAGTCTAACCAGTGTCCATCTTGTGCTGGAGAAGCATGGCGTCTGCTCCACTGCCTTCTCTCTCACAGCATTCCCTTCTATCTACTCCGCCCACCTAAGGGCTGGCCTACCAAAAGGCCAAGGCAGTTTTCTTTATTTAACCAATGAGGGCAATATACAAACAGAAGACCCTCCTACACCACTTCCAGATATCCTGTTGGGGGCTGAATCATCCCTTCGCCCCACCACTGATGAGGCCAGTTCTCCCAGAGTCTGAGGACTTTCTGCAATTTGCAGGCTGCAGACTGGCCTCATGTGTGTCAGGGCATGGCAGTGTGCCTGGGTGGAGGAGAGATGAAGAACCTCAGCCCATCCCCTTCCTTCTCCAAGCCCTGGGTCTAACCCTTTCAGATCCAGCAGTGACCTAGGGAGCCCAGGGGAGCCCACAGGCATATCCTTGCTGTTCCTTTTGGAAGGACTTGTTCTAACACATGAAGTTGACCTGTCCATCCTCACTCGAAGGCTGTGTGAGCCTCTCTGTGCACAAACTACACAATTACACAAGCACATGTAGTGGCCCTGGACCATTCCTCCTCTGGTAATAAGCAGAGGCACATACACTAATGAGGGATCTTCTAAAATCAGGACAGCCCCCTCTTCTCTAGCACATGTCCAACAGAGGTACCGGTGGGGGTGAGGGTCCTTGCCAAATAGACTCCTGGTGCAGCAAAAACTAACTGCCATATAGAAGACCAGAGTGGACGGAAAGAGGAGACTGCACCGTGGTAGGCAGAACCTGGGAAGCACGCAGGATGGAAACACACTTGACCCAAGGCTGGAGAAAGGGATGACTCATGCTTGCAAAGACGGTTTTGGGGATTCGGCATGAAAAGTTCTGGGAGGCGTGAAGTAAAATGACAATCGCACACCTGGCCTTAGAAAAACTCGCTCTTGCCTTATGCAGCTCCATCCTGAGTCTGCTCGCCTGTGCCGTCCCCCCGCCAGGAGTGCTGCAGGCATGAGAGCTCCAAGTGTGGTACAGAAGGAAATGTTAAAGGTCAAAGAAGAAAGCTGTGCCATTTCTGTTGGCTTGTTACTGAGAGAGCGTTTGAAGGTTTTGTTTCCCAGATTCCACTTTGAGGCCAGTGATTCCCAAAGCCCAGATCTGACGGGATTTCAAACAGGTCCACAGCCACAGCCTCTGACACTGCCACAGACAGTCCATGAGTTACATCCATCTTATCTCCCCACAAATGCAGAACAACAGCAACGTAGAAAGACTCCAAATACCACAAGAGGAGCAGGGACCCCACCCCTTCTTGAGTACTGGGTCCCAAGGAGGGTGCTATCCAAGTTTTATTTGTGGCTGAAATTCAAAATAAAACAAGCATGAAGGTACCAGAAGTCTTGCTGAGAGCGATTTCTGTGTAAAACCCGGGATCCTCCATGCTCACGGCACCTGCAGGCCACGGAGGAAACAGTTTAGCCCTGGTTATAATGACTGTGATCAGCAATGACAACAGACAAGGTAGAAAGGCCAAATGATACCTGTGGGAAGCTCCTAGGAGGGCCTGGGAAGAGTTTCAACTGAGGACACTGTAGATGGGCAAAGTGAGTGGTCTCAGTCATCAAGCAGTGCACAGTCAAATAACAAAGAGCTCACCGCACGCCACAGGCAGGGACAGAAAGCAGAGTGATGCTAAATGTGGTCTGTGGGACCCAGGAAGCTACGGCGAGATGGCGTTTCATTACAGTAATTCTGGAGGGAATAAGGGCTGAGTGAGATTATGGATACCATATGGCCCAGCAATTTCTGTCCTGGTGTGTCCCAGAGGGGCCATCCAGGGAATTCCCGGCAGCATTCTTGCTGGTATTGGAGGTAATCTGGGTATCACTGGAGTAAAGAAAGGAGAAATTACAGTAAGCACACACCTTGAAGTGCTATGTAGCTATTAGAAGTGAAAGATTAGTTGTAACAACAATGGCGTGGGGACTTAAAACACAGTGCTGACTTTAAACGCTCTTTTGTTGTTGCTTTTTTTAAAGATTTGTTTATTTTTATTTTATGTGTACTGTGGGTGTCTGCATGCTACTGGTGTTCTCAGAAGGCAGAAGAGGGGTCGGATCCCCCGGAGTTGAAGTTAAAGCCAGCTGTGGGATGCTGGGAACTGAACCTGAGTCCTTTGCAAGAGCAGAAAGTGTTCTTGACCCCGGAGCCACCCTCTCTCCAGCTCCTACTGCTGAGCTAAAGGAGGAAAATGAAGGAGACATAGACCAGAGCGCTCTTCATATAATTAAAGTGTGTGTCAAGTCAGGCAACAAAACACATTTGGAAAGACACACAAAAAGTCACATAAAACACATTAGAGCGTTTATTTACATAGAGGGGAAAAACAGGAAGGGTTGGAATTTGGATTACAGAGAATATGTAAATAAAGAGGAGAACTCGTATAGACCCCTGGTAACTGTTCCATGAACTGGAAGGGATGAAACCCTGCAGACACTTCAGTTTTATCCCCATAAGACCTGTTTCAGAACTATGAGGTAATAACTTTATGCTGTTTGAAACCATTAAAGCTTTTAGTGATTTGTTGTCATGGCAATGGGAAGCTAATATGTAACTATAATGGCTAGTTTAAAGCAAACATTAGAAAAATGAACAGTATGTAAAAAGAATTAAACTGTTGAAGTTATTCAATTAAAAATGTTTCATAGGAAAATATCAGAAATTAAGAATTACTTTGGGCTGGAAAGATGGCTCAGCAGTAAGGAGCACTGGCTTTAACACTAGTCCCAGAGGAGCTGAGTTCAGTTCCCAGAACCCACATTGGCATCTCACAACCATCTGTTGCTCAGGTCTCAGGGAACCAGAATAAAATATCACTCTCCATCTGCTGCTGATAGTTGAAGTTGGAAAAGACCGACCATTCAAAGTGTCGGCAAGGATTCCTACAGCAGGGGTGCTCATGAATTGAAGATGGGAATTTGAAGTAATTCACCAACTTTGAAAGTAGTTTAACAATTCCTTCTAAAGTTAAACACACATGAACCATATAACCCAGCAACTCTACTCCTTAGGTATTTACCCAAGAGAAATAAAAATATGTCTATTTAAAGATCTGTCCCATGCTGGTTCTTATTGTGTGGAGAACAAGAGACAACTCGAATATTCCTCAATCAGTGAATAGATAAAAAACAAGTTGCGAGCAACCCATACCATTGTGAGTAACCCATACTATGAATGGCGTGCATACTGCCCAGAAGGAAAAGTCTTAAGGCAGGGATAGAAACAAAATAATGGAAGAATGGCAAAAACATGAATCGCTTCTGCTAAGTGAAAAGACAAACAGGTGAACGTACATTTTGTGATGATGTCCTAGAAAGGGCAAAACATTAATAATCAAAAGCACACTTCCGGTTGTGGGTGCCCAAGAACAGGAAGGAGACTGGGTAACAGGAAGGTGACATTTAGAGCCACTGACCATGGTGTTGGCTACTAGGGGAATACATTTTGTCCTTAAGGTGGATTTTATACCGTATCAATAATGCCTCCGCAAAGTTGACACGTGTGTATGTATTCTGGCCGTTGTCTATCTTGGCTGTGGCTGTGCAGTTTATCTTGAAATCTGGTAAGTATAAATTGTTCTACTTGTTCAAAATTGTTTTAATTATTGGCTATATGTACATAAAATCTTGTCACTTATCCATTTCAGCCAGAAAAGATGATGATGATGATGATGATGATGATGATGATAATAATAATAATAATAACCTAAACAGTTAAAAGAACCAGAAAACACCTTAAAATTTTGAAGTTGCGTCAACCTATGGACAGATTTGGGGGAGAATAATGTTGACTATTGTGATAAAAGTTCATAGTTCATGAGACCTCCAGGATCTCTGACACAGGCAGGCATCCTGTAGTCCGCAGTCCCAGGCCTAGGTCAGGGCCCAAGTCTTCCTCCCTACTTTTGGGAAGGGAGCCCGGGACTTGCTGAGCAGCTGTTTCGTCAGACTGAGGGTGTTTGGACCGGTTGCTCTCGCTCCCACCTCCTTACCAGGCACCACAGTACCCTACTTTAGATATCCCAAGGCTGTTCTCACTTGCACTTCTGACCGCTTTTCCAAATTATACAGGTCCTATGGCAAGAGCTGTTTCCTCAGCTCTCCTGCGGCTGCCTGCTCCACCCAGGGGCTCCCTGCAGTACGTGGCGCCACCACGTGGCAGAATCGTGGTCAAGGCTTTTCAGGACTCAGCTTTCCTAAGCTTCTTTCTAAGCTTTTCTGTTTTGCTTTGTTTTGTTTTTTGAGTCGGGTTAGCTGTATCACCAGAGAATGTTTTCTCCGTGTTAAGAAAGACCTTTCAAACTTGTGGAAACATCACATACGCACCAAGCGCTGGAAAGATTTCCTAAGAATCCACTCTGCTCTCATGGTCAACAGTGGATTCCACATTTGTCCACAGGCCTGAAAGAAAATGAAACTTCACAGTTCCAATTGAGAGTCCCCCTTCTCCCCCACGATCCCCTCACACTCCCTCCACGCTCCGCACTTCCCCCTCCATCACCACATGAGGAACTGTACTAAAGGGTCACAGCGTTAGGAAGGCTGAGAGCCACCGCTCTAGGGTCAGTAGCTATTCAGGCAACGCCTAAGTGGGGGCATCTTCTCGGCATGTTTACTTTTCAACCTTCTGGTTCGTGTGAAGCCTGTGATCACTAATGCTATCCTATCCATCTCTAAACAAGGTGCCCCAGGGGCTCTGTTTCTAAAACCCAGTATGTACTTATGGAATGATTCTGAACCGTGCCAGGAAACATGGCGGGTCCTTTACCTTTGAGGGATGAAAAGATTGAAAGCAATTCAAGGGTGGGGTTGAGTCTGTGAATAGGTGTCCATGCTGAGCCTCCATGGACAGTGGCTTATCAACACCTCGTATGGGACCCTTGCACTGTTACTTGGGAAAGGAAGTAGGAAGTGAGACGGAACAGCTGTATACTATAGGCCAGACAGCATCTTCTGCCAGGGATTGCCTCCTTCAGCCTGGGCATCATTTATACCTGTGTAGTGGCTTCATAACTGACAAAATGTTCACAAGCTCGTTACCTGATTTGAGCATGCACACCTTCTCTCTCTCTCCATTGCTGTTGCTCTCTCTTATAAGTGGTATATGCAAGTGTGTGTGTGTGTGTGTGTGCATGTGCTGGTGCGAGTTGCACATGTGTGTGCTTGTCTGTGGAGACCAGATGCTGGCACCAGAAGTCAACTCTCACTGAATGTGGAGTCCATCTACTCTGCTTGGCTGGCTGACTGGGGAGTTCCAGGGACCCACCTGTCTGCCCACTCAGCACTAGGACTCAGGTCCTCAAGCTTCCCTGACAGGAGCTTTATGACTAAGCCCTCTCCCCAGCTGACGGTTGCTCTTCATATGATCTTCCATGGGAAGAAAGAGCATCCCGGTCATCCTCCCCACTGTTGGGATGAAGGAGCCAAGGACCAGAGGGCTAAAAAGCATTGTGTCATATAAGGCTAGACCTAGCAGAGCCCACGCTACAACTCCAGCCAGGGCCTTCCCAACCTACCACTGGCTTCCTAGTTGGTGACCTCTGTGCTCTAGAGGTGGAGTGGACCATCTACTTACTTCTCAGTGTTGCCAGAAGGGTTGAATGTAGCTAAGCACCAAGCACACTGTTGTGGAATAGAATATTTGTTTATCTATGGAAAGCTGTGTTGCATTTGTTTGTGTTGCAGAATAATTGCTTAACTATGTGAAGATGTGTTGCTGTTTTACCTTGCCTGCCTAAGGCATCTGATGGGTCTAATTAAAAGCTGAATAGCCAACAGCTAGGCAGGGGAAGGAGAGGTGGAGCGGGCGGCCAGAGAGAAAAGGAGAGCCAGCCGGCTAGCCTTGGGTCAACCAGTCGACAGCCAGACAGCCAGATACAGAGGAAGCAGGAAAGCAGGATGGACAGTACAAAGATGAGACCTTGGGGCAGCACATAGGTGAATAGAAATGGATAAATTTAAGTTAAAAAAAAAAGACTAGTTAGAAACAAGCCTAAGATAAGGCCAAGCATTTTTAATGAATGATAAGCCTCTGTATCGTAATTTGGGGGCTACCAGTTCAAGAACGCCTGCTGTAGCCCACAGTAGGTATCTGGTGTCCCATGTTTTTCCTCTGTCCCACCCAGGGTTTGGGAGTGCCACAGCACCCACCAGTAACTTGGCTTTTCAGGTGCCTCTGAAAACTAGAGTCTATGATCATGGGGAGAGTTTACTGATAACAAAGCCAGCTTGCCTGGAGGTGGAACTCATCTTGAGCCTAAGAAGAAATAGCAAAGAGCCCTTTGACTCCCCCACTTCCTGCCACAATGGGGAAATCCTTCACAGGGGCAGATCCTGTATGGTTACCTGGTCACCATGACTACTACCTCTACCACTAGGGCTTAGAATGTGCTACTTGGGATCCATCTTTGAGTCAGAATGATGGAGAAGATAAGGCTCATTTGAGGGCCAGTTACGTAGATAAGGTTCATTTGGGAGGCAAATTATATTGCAGAATTCCAGTCTTCTGGAGGCTAAGGTAGGAGAATGGCAAATTCAAGACCACTTTGCACTACCATGAGAAATTTGGGGGGATTAAAAAACAACCCCCCCATGCGTGTCATGGTGCATGACCTCAGGGATCAACCCTTGCGTTCCACCTTGTTTGAGGCAGGTCTCTTGTTTGCTGTCACATGTACCAGGCTAAGTGACCCTCAAGCTTCCAGGGCATCTATCTATGCCTCCCTTGTCACCACAGGAGCACTGGTTACAGGTGTGCACTAACGTATCCAGTCTTACAAAGGTTTGCAACTTGATCCATCTGAGAACAGGAAAGAACGGAAGGCCACTGGGGGAGCTTTTTACATCTGAAAATGGGACAACTCAGACACAGACTGAGACAGTACATACATCCTCTCTCACCCTGGGGAGGAGAAACACCACTGACCGAGCAGTCTGTGACAACAGATAAGGACCCCTAGGTGTGTGTGTGTGCGTGCTTGCATGCATGTGCGTGTGCGTGCGTGTGTGTGTGTGTGTGTGTGTGTGTGTGTGTGTGTGTGTGTCGGGGGAGATTAGGTTAACATTTACCACCCCTATCCCTGTGTGCTCACCCCAGAGTTACCACATCCTATTTTGGATCAGTGGGTGGAAATAGCAGAGGTGAGCTGTGCATCTTTCAGCAACTGTACCATACACACACATAGTCACACACACAGTTATACTTGCTTTTGGTCATGGTGTTTTATGACAGCAATAGAAACTCACCAAAAATACTCAATTCTCCATGTATAATTTTATTTAAGTTTACAGCACAGAGACCCATTTTTAAAAAATCTTCTTTGGTTGCTTAATTAGATTAGCATTGTCTGCTGGGAGGCAGTATACTGAAGACTTTAAAATTCAGTAGTAGGGAGCTGGAGAGAAGGCTCAGTGGTAAAGAGCACTGGTTGCTCTTCCAGATGGTCCTGAGTTCAATTCCCAGCAACCACATGGTGGCTCACAACCATCTATATTGAGATCTGGACCTCTTCCGGCCTGCAGGGATCCATGCAGGCAGAACACTATATACATAAAATAAACAAACAAATAAATGAAATTCAGTAGCATAAAAGTAGAAACACTTCAGTATTACAGTTAATTATACATGCAATGATTTTTTTTCAAAGACTCTTGCCCTTGTCTTCCCTACCTTTATTCCCAACCACTGCCCTCAAAACTCCTCCCATCCGTGTCCTTCTTAGGTGGAAAGCCTTTATTGCTACTGTTTGCTTTTGAGACAGCATCTCAAAATGTAGCTCTGGCTGGCCTAGAATTCACTATGTAGGCCAGACTGGTCTTGAACTCATAAGATCCACCTGCCTCTGCCTCCTGGTGCTGGGATTAGGGGTTTGCATCCCTACACCTGGCAATCACTTTATTTTTAAATTATGTGTATATTTGTGTGTCTCTACATGGGTACATGCACATAAATGCAGGTTCCTGCCAAGGCTGAAGCTGTCGGATGCTCCTAGAGTTAGCCACCCCTTATAGGTACTGGGAATCAAATGTGGGCCCTCTGCAACAAGCAGCCCATCCTCTTTACTGCTAAACCATCTCTCCAGGCCCTGGGAAACCATTACTTACTGAGTGCTTTTAAATAAGGTATTTCATCTGCTCACAGCCACCACATGACGAATCCACATTCAACTGATGCACAAACAAAGGGTCCAAATTGAACTTTTCCAAAAGCCAACCAGCCCCTGGGTGTGGCTCTCTGATGTACTCCCTTGTTCTTTGTTTCCACATTGTCATCAAATCACACTGTCCTGTGGTCAGGTGATACAGTCACTGCTCATCTGAGAGAGGACTTCATTCCTGCCTGCATGGGACTTTGGCTTATGGCCACTGCTTTCCTGGAAGCAGGTTTTGATAGAGATGTCTGACATGACTGAGATGGTCATTTATTAAGCAAGAAATGGCTCTGAGTAGTAAGGCCAATACTAGGTTAGGCAAGTGAGGCATACGGCATGCAGACTTTAGAAGCGCTGTCTCTCTTGGGCTGGTCCTGACCTTGTACAACGTTACTCTTAAGAAGCAAAAGTTGAGACAGGCGGTGGTGGCGCACGCCTTTAATCCCAGTACTCGGGAAGTAGAGGCAGCTGGATCTCTGTGACTTCAAGGCCACCCTGGTCTATACCAGGACAGCTAGGGCTGCACAGAGAAATCCTGTCTCAGGAAAAAAAAAAAAAGCCGAGGTTGCAGTAGGAGTTTTAAATGCGCTTTTCCTCCGGTGCAGGCCTGAGAAGAGGCTTGTTTTGGGGAGAGTGCCTTGGTGTTGCCAAATGGATAGAAAGCCAAGGGAGTGGGCACAGAGCATGTCTAAGATGCTCTGGGAGTCCTGGAAATAAGCAAAGTGGTGGGAGACATCAGGTGGGAACACCAAGATCCTGAATCAGCAGCAGGTGGGGATGGGGTAACCGAAAATAATGTGTGACATTTGTGTGATCAGGACCTTCTTTAAGCTGCAGACTGGGACTCAGGGATAATAATAAATAATAAAAGGAATCTTGCTCCAGCAAGGAAAATTCTTGGATATCCCAAGAATGATTAACTCTTATTCCTGACACTAAAGACTGTCTTCAAGGTCACCGATGGTAGCTCGTTAGCATTGTTTACCTCCCTCTTCAGCATCCCAAGGTACAGAGGGCTGCCATTCTCTAGAGAAGAAAGCTGTCATTCTTGCATGAGAACCAGGAATGACAATGCCATGGGCTCCTGGGAAGACAGTTCTGCTGAGGAAGGTTCTACTCTGCATGGACTGCCTGCAAAGAATTAAACCGATGTCTTTAATTGTGCTCATGTTTCAAAATGTTCACTTGTACTGCCTGAGGCTCCCCCTGTGTTCCAGAGAGCATGCCCATGGCTAAATTCAGCTCAGTGGGGAGGTCAATCTTCAAGAGTAAGATGGGCAGGGTTTTTTCCTAGAGCATCCACCACACTCCTACCTGGGTTTGTGGGGTGTCTTATTGTTTCTATTGCTGTGAAGAGACACCTTGACCATGGTAACTCTTACAATGGAAACATTTAACTGAGGTGGCTTATAGTTTCAGAGATTCAGTCCATTATCATCATGGTGGGACAAGGCAGCACGCAGACAGACATGGTGCTGGAGAAGGAGCTGAGAGTTTTACATCTTGATATACAGGAAAGAGGAAGTGGTCTGTCTCGCTGCATGTGGCTTGAGCATATGTCAGACTTCAAAACCCGCCTCTACAGTGACACACTTCCTCCAATAAGACCACACCTCCTCCAATAAGGCCACACCTCCTCCAATAAGGCCACACCTCCTAATAGTGCCACTCCCTCTAGAGGCTATTTTCTTTCAAACATCACATGGGGGTCCTAGGAGGGGCCAGCTACGGTCCTGCTCCTGCCCTAGGTATCTTTCTAGCCACAGTAAGAACTAGCGCATAGCTGGGTGAGTACTTCCAACCCTGACACTGAGACACATGTGAAATGCCATGGTTTTATGGCCTGTGCTTCCAACATCACCGTGTCTTCAGTACCTGGGGATGTCTGGCTTTTATGGACTGCTAAGGAGGAAGTCACAAATGCCATGTTGGCTCTCTTGGGCTTTCCATGGAGACAAAGCTCTACATTCTGCTGAAGATACAGAGAGCTGTGCTTCTCTTGGGTCACATTCAGCACCAGTGTGTAACCAGCCCCACTGAGACCTTAGATCTGAAAGTCTTGGCCTGCTAAGGGTCAGGGTGCTGTCCTCTTCCCAAAGGCCAGGGCAAGCAAGCCAGTGGGTGGCTCTGCCTGGACCGGGAGACGGCTTGTACACTCAGAAGCAAGGCTTCCCTTTGTCGGACTGTGACAGTCATTTTCCATTTCTATAGCAAAATACCTGAGGTAATGCCTCAGTCACTGTTCTGTTACAGTGAGGAGACACCGCGGCCACTCTTGTAAAAGAAAGAATTTAAATGTTTATAGTTTTAGAGGGTTAGTCCATGATCATGATGGCAGGAAACGACAGGCATGACACTTGAGCAATAGCTGAGAGTTTTACATTCTGATCCACAGACAGAGGGCAGACCAGACACACACACACACACACACACACACACACACAGAGAGAGAGAGAGAGAGAGAGAGAGAGAGAGAGAGAGAGAGAGAGAGAGAGAAACAGAGACAGGGATGCATGGGCTTTTGAAATGTCAGAGTCCATCTCCAGTGACACCCCTCCTCCAATAAGACCGTGCCTCCTAATCCTTCCCAAATAGTTCCCCTAGCTGGGGACCAAGCATGCAAACATATGAGCCTATAAGGACCGTTTTCAACCACCACAGGCACAAAACTTAAAACAAGGGAGTTTTATTTCAGTTCACTTTTATTTTTGAGGTTTCAATCTGTGATCAGTTGGGCATGTGGTGAGGTAACATGTCATGGCTGAAGTATGTGGCAGAGAGAAACTGCCACATCATATGCCAGGAGGCAGAGGAAGGGATTGGGATACCACAACCCCTTTGGGAGGCACAACCACAGTGACCTAAGACCTTCCACAAGACCCCACCCAAAAGTCCCCAGCAGTGTCATGGTAGGGACCTCATCTTTATCACCCAGTCTCTACAGGAAACTGAGCATCCAAATTGCAGCAGGGCCCACTGTGACAGTTTTCTTTCTAGCCCTGGGTGGATTGCTAAGGGAAGCATGTAACGCCTATGTGAACCCGGCATCATTGCTGGGGGTGAGCAGCCTGCAGGGCCTATTGACTTAAATGGGCATTTGCCCTGCAAACCTCAGCTAGAACAAGACCTTCCGGCTTCCAGCAGACAATAGCATCCTGCTAGAGAACTAAAGATTACAGTGTTATCTTTTGGAAGTACCTTCTGTTTACACAGACAAGCAGGCCTCTTTGAGAAAAAATTGGCCAAGAATAGCACAAAGACGAGAAACTGGCAGACAAGCCTGATTCCGTCAGCCTCTGGGGGTTTCATGAGACCCCTGAGCTTTGTTAATATGGTGTCTGTGTCTGCTGAGACTATCAGGACAATGAAAACTGGATGTAGATCCAGCTGTCTGCCCGCAGCGCCCTCCAGTTGATGCACACTGTGTGCTCTGTAGAGAGCCCACCTTTGTTGCTCCCGGTTCATCTCTATAGCAACGATCTTGTCTTTTCCATCCTGCCCCAAACCAGAGCACCCCAAGCTCTCGGGGGAGGTGACTGCACAGGAGAAGGAGGCTGGCGGTGAGGGCGGGCGGTGGTGAGAAGGGACACAACTGATCCATCTCTGTGAATCGCCCATCGCGGCCTCTCATCAGTCCATCAGTCTTAGAACGTTCTAGGAGCTTGGGCAACTCCATCACCTTATCTGACCCACAGGCTGCCTTTTGAACAGAGTGTATCTTGCCGCAACTAATATTGGAGAAGGGTGACCTCTAGTGTCAGTTCTTGGAAGAAGTGTGGTCTCTTCTCCATGCTTCTGGGAGGTCCTCCAAGATCTGTCCTGCCCGGAAGTGGGAGCAAGGCAGCTCAATGGTCCTGGCTAGGGAGAAGTGAAAAAGTTGGTCCTAGCTTCTGTAGTTTGGGAGCGGAGCTTAGAGGGAGTGTGAGCCAACGCTGTACAGCATGCTGGGCATCTACATCTATACCATCTCAATCCCTGTTTTTGTTTTGTTTTGTTTAAGATTTATTTATTCTTAATAATGTGTATGCGTGTCTGTGCTGAATTAAGTACATGTGAGTTTACGTGCCCAAGGTAGCCGGAAAAGCACCTCGGATGCTGTGGAGCTGGAGTTAAAGATTGTTGTAATCCTCCCAGTGTGGTGCTGGGAACTAAACTGAGCCACCTCCCTCCCGCTTTGAGTCAGGGTCTTGCTAAGTAGCATAGACAAGACTAGAACTCATGATGTGTGCACGTGCACATCACACACACACACACACACACACACACACACACACACACACACACACACCCTGCCTCTGCCTCTCAGTGCTGAGATTATAGGTCAATGCCTTTCTTAAAAGGTTGTTTGACCTACACCTCTCCTTCTGTAAGGGACCTGGCCACCAGACATGATATTAATGCTGCTTATAAGGCCTTTGGGAAATGAAGTGGTCCTGGATGCATGACAGGAGAGGGACTTGCCCTTTCCCCTTCTAGGTCTGCAAATAAATGCATGGAGAATCTTTGCAGTGCTGTGTTCTGTGAATTGCAGTCTTGCTCCAGCTCTGTGCAGTCACTGGGGTTAATGAGCCCCACCCCCACCCTCCCAAACAGCGGCAGCAACAGGAAAACCTCAGAATGAGACTGAGACTGAGAGCTGTCTCCTCCTGTTTTACAATCCTTTCTAGTTCTGGGATTAAGGGCGTGTGCCACTACCACCTGATTTCTGTGGCAAGCTAGTGTGGCTACTGGGATTAAAGGTGTGTGTCATTGCTGCCTGGTTTGTAAGGCTGGCTACTGTGGCGGTTTTACTTTTCTGATCTTCAGGCAAGCTTTATATATTAAAATACAAATGAAATGCCACTACACTGCAGAATGTTTTTGGGCCCCTCTGAAAAACTTTCATGATCCTTTGTAGAGATGCTGTTTCAGGTCAATGGAACAGATATGCAATTCGCGGTGCTGGAAAGCCGTTGTTGATACCTAAAACTGACTCAATCTGTGGAGGATGGACAAAGACCTTCCAAAGTGTCTCCAGAGGCTACACCTGAAGAAAAGGAAAAGAATGCAAAGAACAGAGTCTGCCTACCAACAATGACTCAGATGAAGAAGCAGCTAGTGACTGAGGGGAAAGCCTGGGTGAAATCTCAGGGGAAGGGGTGACTGTTCCTTGCTGTCACTGTTGAATGCACCAGTTACTATTGAAACATATTGGGCTTATGGACCTGACCAACCTGTAATTCACTCCGTTAACTGGGAAGAGAATAACACTCCTGTTTATGTCAATGACTCTGAGATCTTGGGTGTCCCCACTGCTAGTCATACTGTTCCCCAGGCACAGATGGTCACATGACAGTTTAGTATTGATGTTCAGGCCTTGTATAATTAAATATTAACCATTCTTCATTCTAACCGCTTCCATTGCTACACAATAATAAACTTAACAAAGATTTTTTTGGTCATTATTTTTTGATCTCTAATTGGACTTCTAAACTTTGGTTCAGGGGAATGTCGCTGGGAAGTTTTTTGCTGGCTATACTGGGAAGCATTATAGCCTGGAGATGGATCTGCTACTCCATGTATGCTTTAAAGATTGACTTGCATACCCTAAAATTAAAAAAAAAATAAAATAAAATAAAAAGGGGGAATTGCAGGGAACCATAGGGTTGGCCTGCCTAGCTGCCTTGAGAGGCATGCATCATAGGTTTTTCCGGTTAGAGTCTTTGGCTCCTGGAGCATAACGTGCCTTCCAGTTCCTGAGAGACCAATGTACTCTCTCAGGCAGTGAAGCATTCAGGCCACTTGGCGTTTCTCTGTTCCCTTAGTAGTAGTCAAGGAAACATGGAAACTTGACAGAACAATTGGTTTTAGACATTAATCTTGTGCACCCTGTTTAGCTTGCAAACTTCATTGTATCCTGGCAACTACAACTATATTGATCCTAGAAATTGTCATTATATTCTGTTTCTCTATATATTTATATAGAGAGATATAAAAAGTCTGATTGCTCTCAATAAAATTGTCACAGCCTCAGTCTTGCTACAGCCCCTCCACCCAGGCCTGGTTTTATTCCTCGTGGCCATTTCGGGTGACCTTGGTCTGCTAAGTGAGCTAGGGCACTTGTGAAGCACAGGAACATGGCATTTGAAGTCATTGTCATAAAGAGTCATTAGCATAATTTTACTTTAGCAAAATACAAAGCCTCTTTTGATGTGATTAAGTCATTCCTGACTGGAAAGAACAGGGTAGCTGGGCTTTTTTTGTTCCAGTCTGTTTCCAGGGCCACAGGCCTTCAGGCTAGTTGAGTTCCAACACCAAAGGCAAAACTTTCTTTTCAACTTCTTTTTCTCCAGGCCATGGGGTCTGGTCAACAGCCTCAGCCTGGCCAGAAACTCCTGAGATAGCAAATGCCCTGTTGTGAACTAGTCTCCTGCTATGCTGTAGAACACAGAATTTCTGCTTCCTTAAAACTGTTTTGGGGCTGAAGAGATGGCTGAGTGCTTAAGAGATGGTTCGCTGGCTGCTTTTCCAGAGAGGACCTGGGTTCAAATCTAGGTTTTTAATCCAAATGGTTCAAATTAAAAAGTTATGGGAAGACAATGAACCATGGCAAAGAGCTTGTGCTAATTTTTTGGGAAAAATGAGTAGCAATTATCCCAAAAGTGATAAACTTAACCTTATAAAGAGAACTACTTGGATTCTTCGCTGAATTGTACATGACGTGCCAATAACTGGAGCCTGTACATTTTATACTTATGCAAATAAATCAGGGAAGGCAGGTTACAAATCAAAATAATTAAGTAAGGTGAAACAAACCCTTATAATTCTGTCCAGAAGGCAGAGTTATATGCTATTCTCATGGTACTAAGGGATTTTAAAAAACTTCTCAATATAGTTACTGATTCACAATATGCAAAAAGAGTTATCTTACATATTAAAACCTCTATATTTATACCAGATAATACAAAATTGACATCATTTTTTATTCATGTTTAAGACATAATCGGGAATAGGCTTTGTCCTATAACACACATCCGATTCCATACAAGTCTGCCAGGTCCTCTAGCACAAGGTAATGCAAAAATTAGATTGATTATTGATTAAAAGTCTAAAGGTCTCAAAATTTCATAAAAAACATCATGTCAATAGCAAAGGTTTTAAAAAAGAGTTTCCTATTACATGACAACAAGCTAAGGAGATTATAAAGAAAGGTCCTTCTTGCTCTTTCTATAACCAAATACTGTTACCTGCAGGGAACAACTCAAAGGGTACTCAAAGAAATGAGATCTGGCAGATAAATGTGTTCCACTTTACTTTACAAAATTTGGAAAATTAAAATGTATACATCACACCACAGACATTATTCAGGTTTTCATTGGGCAACTGCCTTGAGCTCAAAAACAGCTAATTCAGTAATCACACATTACAAGTTATGGCCATCATGGGCATTCCTGCACAAATAAAGACAAATGATGGTCCAACATATGTATCTAAAAAAATAAAAGTTAAAACTATATATTATTATAATAAGTAAAAGACAGTTGTTTAAAGATTGTTTAATATTCTGATATGAAGTCTTAGTCTTTAAGTTATTCAGGCATTAAGTATTATAGGTCAAAAGTCACTCATGTTTGTTATACATATAGTCAGATTAATTAGGTTCTTTAGATACATAGAGATTGTATTCTGCATAGATAAGTAATCTTCAGCCACCTCAACGATCTGCAGAACATGGCATTTAAATAACTTAAGGTTCTGTTGACGTGAGACACGATTGTTCCCGACAGCACCAATCTATTCCCAAGAGAATGTTGAGCACTGAAGACACTCCACTTGGAGCTTGTTTTCTTCTTGGCACAATTGGCCTTTGGTCAAGGAACTGTCCATGCAACGATCACTGACAAAGTACTTGGTGGACAAGCAGGACACAAGGAAAAAGACTGCCAAGCCTTGCCAAGACAGGGTAAGACAGTTCTGAGAAATTTCTTGCCTCTGAAAATGGTCTGTCAATTATACTAGGCCTTAGCCAAAGTTGGTTGCTTAAACATTGCAAATGAGACTTTGGGTGATTGCTCAGGTAACCAATTGTCTCTGTCATATACTGCACATTTTGAAAGCTGCTTGATTGCACTTCCTTCCTACTCAACTAATATTATCTCCCTTCTCAGGCCTTCAATGGGATTGAAGATTAGATAGTTGTAGTTACCTTCCTCTTATGACTTAGCCAATTTAGCCATTTCCAATGCAAGACTCTTTAGGATAAAATGTTTATTAAAACATTTAGCATGTGTTCCTTGCTTAATGTTGTATATGCTGATTGTAATCCTAATTTTATACTTGATAACTATTCCTAGTATATATAGTTTGTATTGGGTTTGGAACTCTCTTATTTAGACAAAAGGGGGAGGTGATGGGAAATCTCTATCAGCCAATGATCTTTAAGAGGTGGGACCAGGTTAGTGTGACCTTTTGGGTACCTGGAGAAAACCACTCACCTACCCAGGGCTCTCTCTCTCTCTCTCCCTCTGTGGTTCCCGCACTACACAGCTGAGGTTGGACTTCTCATTCCCATTTCATGAGTTTGGCCCTTATAATAAAGAAAACTATAATTGGTATATCTTGGAGTTAGCCTGGGATTCTTTGACCCACATCCTTCAACATACCCCCATGTCTGTCAAACAAACAAAAAGTCATACCACTCTTCTAAAACATTGACTCAAACAAAATGCCCATCAGTGGGTGCAGGGATTATTCAAAAGAATGGTAAATATTCACAGTGGGTATTCAACCCTAAGAATGAAATCTGTCACTTGGAGCAACACAGGTGGACACTGTAAAATTACAGAAAGACAGTGCTGTGCATTCTCAGACAGGAATTTTGTAGATGTGGAGAGTAAGGGATGGAGACAGGAAGGGAGGCTGGAGGGGGCAGGAGAATGGACATCAAAACACAATTTCTTTTTAATTTTATGTACGTAGGTATTCTGCTTAGATATGTGTCTGTGTGAGGGTGTTGGTCCCTGGGAACTGGCATTACAAACATCACCTTTCTGTGAAGTTTACCTCACTCAACAGAATGTCCATCTGCATTGTTCCAAATGACAAGATTTCATTCTTAGGGTTGGACACGACCCCACTGTGAATATTTACCATTCCTTTGAGATCTCTGCACCAACTGAGGGGCATTTTGTTTGAGTCACTGTTTCAGAAGAGTGGCATGGCTGCTTGTTTCTTTGAATGGTTTGGCTGGTTTTGGTGTTTTGGGGGGGTGTTTGGTTTTTGTTTTGCTTTGAGACAAGGTCTCCCTATGTAGTTCAGGTTGGCCTCAAATTTCCATCAATCCTTTTGCCTCAGCTCTCAAATGCTGGGATTACAGATGTGAGCCACCACAGCCTCTTGGGGTGTGACTTTGCTTCAGTGGTTTACTTAGTCAGTACCAATTCCGACAACTTCATTTTTTTTTTTTAATTAGGAGACCTGGAGTTTATTGCAGAGAAAAATAGGGGTGGGGTGTTTGCCTCCAACAGTGACTATGGACTCTGATGAGAATCTGACCTGCAGGCAACATGGGTTCATGTTATTCAAACCAAAGTCTCTGGAAACCTGTCCTGGGGCAGAGGTAGTGAGTCCCCAACTCCCAAACTCGAAGTAAGGACTTAATCCACCAATGTTCTCAGTTCTGCCAAAGTATGTAGAGTGAAGGCGGTTCCCTCGCTCTTTGACTTTTGTAGATCCAATGCTGGGCTGTTAGCTCACCCAGGAGAACGGTTCAGGACTGTGATCTGGTCCCTAACACACAGTGTCATGGCCAGCCAGCCATTAAAGACTTTATATGGACTTGAACCCAAGACCGAGGCTTCTTCTCTGGTGCAGCCCTCACAGGGGTCTGCAGACTGACTCTTCCTAGCGGGCCAGTGGCGATCAAGGCGATGGTTTCCTTCGGACGAGGAGGTTGCATCAAGACTCAGGAAACCGGAATAGAATGGAGAACCGAGGCATCATGACCCAGAATCCTTGTGTGTAGTGGAGCCTGGACTCTGACTGAATAGAAGAGTGAAGTCTGGAGTACGTCTTGGGCCCTGATCCAGTGATCAGGGTTCAAAGAGGCGGCGACAGCAGGCCCTGGCTTGAGAAATGGAGCGGTTGGTGCTATAGGGTTGGGGCTCCACATATTGAGTGGGGGATGGGGACAGAGACTAGAGTTCTGGGTTGCCACACTGATTAAAACCAGAGACCCCTGCTGACATAGGATCTACCAGTGGGCCCCTCCCTCAATGGGGCTTCTTCGTCTGGGTTGTCATGAGCTAGTCTTCTCTCTTGGGGATAGTTGCTCAATGTGTCCAAGGTCACAGAGAGAGACCATGAGAAATTAGGGTGCGGGAGTCCCAGAAAACAAGGAAATGTGTCTGCCTCTGTGGCAGGAGGGCACTGGCTCTGGTCTTGGAGATAAGAGCTGGTGGCATCCCATGTCCAAGTTGACGGCACAGGAAGAGGCTGCCACAGCCAGGGGTCATCTGTCCTTGCTGTAATCACATGAGGTTTATTGACAAGTACCAGAGCTCTGGGGCCAAGACTCATAGCCCACGCAGGGGAGGAGTTAGACCCCGAGTAGTTGGGAGAAGGAGTTTTTAAGGGAAGAAACCACAACCCAGTAATCCAAAGGGGGTAGGGAGGGCATCATTGGAAAATTCCGAAAATACCAGTGATCATCACTAGGGGGTAACTCCCTGTTTATTCTCAAGATTATAACCTAACTTTATCTTCAGCTAGTTCTTGAAACAGGGTCACTGACCTGGCTAACCTAGATTGTTTTGGCTCTCCTCTTCCTGCTAGAGGGGTCTGGATTTATCCAGGTCTTTCACATGATCATGGCAACTCTTATAAAGAAAAGCATCTAAATGAGGATGGCTTACAGTTGAGAGGTTTAATCCATTATCATCATGGCAGGAAGCACCGTAGCATGGAGGCAGACATGGGGCTCGGAAGGAGCTAACAGTTCTACATCTTGATCCACAGGCAACAGGAAGTGAACTGTGTCCCACGCTGGGACTTGCTTGAGCATATGAGACCTAAAAGCCTACATTTCCTCCAATAAGGCTGCACCTACTAGTGGCACTCCCTACAGACAAGAATTCAAACCCATGAGTCCATGGGGTCCACGCCTATTCAAAACACCACATTCCACTCCCTGGCCCCCATAGGCTTGTAGCCATAAGATAATGCAAAATACATTAGTGCAACTTCAAAAGGCCCCATAGTCTTTCACAGTTTCAACTACGTTTAAAAGTTCAAAGTTCACAGTCTCTTCTGAGATTCATGCAATCTCTTAACTATAATCCTCTATAAAAAGAAAAAACAGATCACATACTTCCAATATATAATGTCAGGATATATGTTACCATTTCAAAATGAAGGGAAGGGAGGACAGTGAGGAAATGCTCAATCAAAGCAAGACCGAAAACCAGCTGGGCAAACTCCAAACTCTGCAGATATCTCCATATCTGATGTCAAAGCACTCTTTAGATCTCCAAATCCTTTCAGCTTTGTTGAGTGCAACACATTTCTTTCTGTCCCACTGGTCCCACTCCCTGTTAGCAGCTTTCTTCAGCAAGTAATCCCATGACTCTGGAATCTCCAACATCTTGGGGTCTCCAAGGCAATCCAGGCTTCAACTTCACAGCTGCACACTGGGCCTCCATACCGGGATACCCTGGCCACACCTGTGGCCTGATCAGCTTTCCTAAGTAACAGGGGAAAATTCCATTGCTCCCTCCCACCCCAGCTTTTATGTAATTCCTTTTCACAGGAATTACACTAGGAATTCCTGTGAAATGTAAAAGCTAAATAGACATTCCAAACCATACACCTTCCACCTCCCAAAACGACACATGTTTTCATTGAAAACAACTTGGGGACAGAGCTAGGAAGCATCTCCAGGCAACAGAGGAGAATTAAGGGGACACCAGATGCTTATTTGATCATCTGGTGTTTGGCTGGTCAGGGTCTTACCCTGAGGTCACCACTCCCTTTATTCCATTTCTTAATCTGTTTATTGCCCTAAACACAGGATTTAGCTCCCTTCTACTTCCTGGTGCCCCTTTCTCCTCAGTCTGTACATTTTGTGTTTTTAGGGATAGCTGCCTGTGTTTGCCAGTGGAGGGAGGGCTTTCTGTTCCTTTGAATTTAAAATTGCTAATATTTCTTCAAAGTTGCCGACCTCCCAGCTAAGTCCCTCCAGAGGAACCTTCAAGGAACCAAAAATTGCTGGGTCATTATGACATTCTTTTTAGGTGACTTAGGATACATTGTGTTTCTTATAATGTCAAATTCCCTACCCATAGGAGTTCCTGTTGCCTTTTTGCTTGTTTGTTTGATGGTTCGGGGGAGGCAATGTGTTACTTTGAACAAAGGCAGTTCAGAGAGATGCCCACCTTTACACAAGGGACCAGACTTTTCTATAGGTGCCATATGACAGTTCCCTCAGCAAAAGCCCTTTGCGCCTGCAGCTCACAGCGCTGTTTCTAGTGTGTTTGCTACTTGCCCCAGTAATAAAAACATTTCTTCGCTCTATCTCTTGGTTGTGTTTATTGTGAGCCCATCACATTCAGTTCTACCAGGACAAGGCTCTCCTTCCTTAGTGACAAACCATTTTCAGAAGGGTGTGGAACTGAATTTGTGTGCAAAGAAAACCATTGATTTTGAACTTTTAAGAAGGCTGGATGTGGTAGTCAGTACATTTTTCCTGAGGTTTCTTCTTTCCTTCAATATAGTACTTCTGAACTCAAAGGGCTTTTCAATGTTCAGAACCGGTTTATCAGCTACCCTCCCTCCATTCTTGGCAGAATCTGAAATACTATGAACTATGAGATCAGCAAAAGTGGACCGAATGTTTTGAATCAAATAAGCATCTGGTGTCCCCTTAATTCTCCTCTGTTGCCTGGAGATGCTTCCTAGCTCTGTCCCCAAGTTGTTTTCAATGAAAACATGTGTCGTTTTGGGAGGTGGAAGGTGTATGGTTTGGAATGTCTATTTAGCTTTTACATTATCTTTCGTAAGCCCTATCTTTCTACAAAAGTC
>PVIU01026853.1:0-21366 GCA_004026605.1 Ondatra zibethicus | reverse complement strand
GTTTACCTTTATACGTTACTTGGCCTTTTTCCTTTGCAGCTCTTAGTATTCTTTCTTTATTCTGTATGTTTTGTGTTTTGATTATTATATGGTAAGGTGATGTCCTTTTTTGATCCAATCTATTTGGTGTTCTGTATGCTTCTTGTACCCTCATAGGCATATCCACCTTTAGGTTGGGAAAGTTTTCTTCTATAATTTTGTTGAATATATTTTCTGGGCCTTTGAGCTGTGCTTCTTCTCCTTCTTCTACCCCTATTATTCTTAGGTTCAGTCTTTTTATGGTGTCCCAGATTTCCTGGGTGTTTTGTGTTAAGAATTTGTTGGATTTGTTGTTTTCTTTGATCAATGAGTTTATTTTCTCTATCGTATCTTCAGCGTCTGAGATTCTTTCTTCTATCTCTTGTATTCTGTTTGTTATACTTGTCTCTGCGGTTCCTGGTCATTTACCCAGATTTTCCATCTACAGCCTTACCTCCGTTTGTGTTTTCTTCATTGCCTCCATTTCAGTTTTTATGTCTTGAACTGTTTCCCTTACCTGTTTGATTGCTTTTTCTTGGTTTTCTAGGGTATCTTTGAGGAATTTATTCATTTCTTCTAACTTTTTGTTAGTTTTCTCATCTCTTTCTTCAAAGGCGTTTTTCACCTCTTCTTTAAAGGTCTCTATCACTTTCATAAAGTTACGTTTAAAGTCGATTTCTTCTACATCTTCTGGGTTAGGTTGCTCAGGTTCTCCTGTTGAGTGCTCATTGGTTTCTGCTGTTATCATGTTGCTTTTCAGATTGTTGGAGGATTTCTTGGATTGATGCCTATCCATCTCTTCCTCTGATTTCAGTCAGGGGAGTCTCAGTGGGTTGGGACCTCCCATGACAACTTGTACACACTCACCCCTCTGGATAGCTGATCTCAGTTCAGGAAGAGAAAGTCCCATCTGGACTTCCGATCCTTCTGTACCTTGTATCTCAGCACAGGGAGAGAGATTCCTGGGGTTCCAATGCCCCACAGAGGAAAGGGCAATCTTGCAGGGGCGGGGTACAGGGTCTTGTTGATCAAGGAGGCCTGCAGGGACCTTACCACCAGGCTTGCACAACCTTACCAGTGTGAGCCACCTCCGATCGCAGAGCAGGAATAGAGAGTGATGAGGCTCCAAAGCCCCACCGAGGAAAGGGCTATCTTGAGGGAGGAGGGGTGTTGGGTAGAGGTGCAGTGTCCTGTAGAGCAAAGAGGCCGGGGGGGATCTTACCTCCGGGGGGCACAGCCCTACCAGTGTGAGCCGCCTCCGATCTCAGCACAGGAAGAGAGAGTGCTGGGTTAAGAAAGCCCCACCAAGGAAAGGGTGATCTTGTGGGAGGGAGGGAGGGTTCAGAGTCCTGTGGAACCAAGAAGCCCGCCTGGACCTTACCAGTGTGCGCCACCGATCTCAGCACAGGAAGAGAGAGTGCTGGGGTACCAAATCCCCACCGAGGAAAGGGCTATCTTCCGGGGGGTGGAGTGGGGGGTGTGGGGGTGTAGAGGTGCAGTGTCCTGGAGAACAAAGAGGTGGGAGGATCTTACCGCCAGGGGCACAGCCCTACCAGTGTGAGCTGCCTCTGATCTCAGCACAGGAAGAGAGAGTGCTGGGTTAAGAAAGCCCCACCAAGGAAAGTGTAGTCTTGCGGGAGGGAGGGATGGTTCAGGGTCCTGTGGAACAAAGAAGCCCGCCTGGACCTTACCGGTGTGTGCCACCGATCTCAGTGCAGGAAGAGAAAGTGCTGGCTTACCAAAGCCCCACCGAGGAAAGGGCTATCTTGAGGGAGGAGGGGTGGGGGTCCGGGTAGGGTTGCAGTGTCCTGTAGAACAAAGAGGCCGAGGGGGGTGCGGGGGGTGATCTTGCAGGAGGGAGGGAGGGTTCAGGGTCCTGTGGAACAAAGAAGCCTGCCTGGACCTTACTGGTGTGCGCCACCAATCTCAGCGCAGGAAGAGAGAGAGCTGGGGTACCAAAGCCCCACTGAGGAAAGGGTAGAACTCTCTTACTTAGACAAAAGGGGGAGCTGCTGCGAGAGCACCTTCAGCCAGTAGCCTTTGAGATACCAGCCCACTGGGGAGTTGTCTGCTTCTCTTTAAAAAGCAGTGGCAGCCCTCCTCTCACTCTCTTGCTCCAGCAACTAGACTCCTTTCCTGGCTGTTGTGTAGGAAGGTGTTCTGTAAGTTTTTTCCCCTCAAAAAAATAACACTTTGAATCCAAACTGATGAGCGATTGTTTCACGCTTTACCACGTGTATGCAACACAAACACTGCTATCCACTGATACACACATCCACAGGCACATGCACACACACACAAACCCCATATACTTTTATGATAGTGTGACTGCCACATGTCAATATTTCTGTATTGTTTTCATCTTACTTAATTTGTTTCAAATACTCATTTTTACTTTAAATAATTCATCCCTGGATATTTATTCATAACTTCCACAAATTGCATAACACTTTTCGTTTCTCTGAGGCTATTAACTGTGCTATTAACTAGGCACATTTATTGCAATCTGAAGATTCAATGATCTGTAGTGAAGAAAATTTAATAGATTTCTGAGTTAGTGTCACCTTTGTATCATTTAGCATGTAACATTTCTGATAAAATATTTTCCTGATGTGGAATCTTTGTATTTGAGTTATTTATTGGAACTGAACAAGGCAATAGCAATTTCCTTGTGAATGATAAACTGCATATTTCTCTCACTTTGTCAACTTAGCATCATCTGTTAAGGATTTTAGCTAGCTTACAGACTGCAACCGATGCTTCAAATAAAACTGAAAACTTGTGCTTATTACTTAATTTGTGATGTTACCTACTCTAAAATGAAAATCATGAAATGATCCTTTGCTGTAAGGGTCTAGAATGGATAACATTTACCATGTATTTTAATGCAAATGATCATCATAGGTAGAAAGAACAATGTCCCAGGAACATGCATATGCAAATTTAAATGATTTTTAGTTGCCTGATTTTTATAGAATTTTTTCTGAAATGTTAGCCTTGTTTTATGGATCTGATATTTTTTGTTGTTGTTTGTTTCTGTCCAAGTTAAAAGACTTGAGAATTCATAGAATAGAATAATGATTTAAAAGAAAACACAATTTAACTTATAATTCCTGAAAACTAAGTGGTCTGTCTTTTCTTTAAGGATATATGTTGTTTCTTTCTCTTCTAACATTCTCTGTCTTCAGTTCCTCACCTCATGTGGCTATAGATATGAACCTATAGTCCTTAATAATTTTCTTCTGAAGATAAAATCTATCAATCAATTATAATAGGTCTCTAAATGAAGTTTAAATTTTATGATTTCAAAAATAAGATTTCTGGAACCTATGTAAAGGACAAAGAAAAAGCAACAACAACAATTACAAAAACAACAAAAATAGAGCTAAATTTAAGAAATATGAAACTTCAATGCTTAGTAATGAGTTAATCTTCTGATTTCCACTAGTTAACTTGATATTTTATACTTAAAATAGAAAAATATGTTTAACCTATTATTTTTCTTCTTGTATTTAACATGTGTAGTGAAGTAATATTTTGACATTGGTGACGGAATACTTTTTTTCTTCAGAGTTTTCTGAGTAAATATGAATAAACCCTTGCTATGTACCTGTCTTGCTATATACTACTGATAATGGGACTGACAAAGAACATTTTGTTGATGTTATGAACACAGTGAGCAGCCTTGATCTATCTGCTCATTAACAATGTGCCAATAGTCCTATGGACAGCACCGTGGTCAGAATGACAGCTGTTAAAACTGGAAAAGCAGCTGTTGCTCTCATGTTCATCTGATGAAAGTCCAAATTCAGTAAATGAAGTTATTAAGGACTTTAGGAGATAATTGGAACCCAGTAAGGTCAAGAGGTTAGAAACTCATAATGATATTAGTATTCTTTCAAAAAGGAACCATATTGATGTCCCTGGTCTGAGTTAAAACCAACGGCTATATGGATATCCTTGGACTGAGCCACCACGTAAGGCCATGCTGTAAATCATAGGCTGTCCTGCCACTAGAGACCAGGTACATGCTGCTGCCAGAGACCATGTAGATATCCATGGGCTATGCTGTTGCCAGAGACCATGTGTAAGTAGATGATCTGTGGTTCTGCATACTATAAAAGGCAAGGAAGCTACATTTTCCATGGAATTAATGACTGGACTTGCAGTTGAGAAAGGGTGGCATAGAAAACTTCTGTGACAACCCCTACTTCAATTCACTTCTACCCCTCCATGAAAAGATAACCACCTAGACAGAAATCCAGCAAAGAGAACTGTTAAAAATTGTGATAAGGATGCTGAGTCTAGCTCTTCACAATTCATGTCTTTGGGTGGGGGTTGGTGGGGAAAGACTGTTTTCTTTAAGTGGCTCATTGCCAAGACTTTGTCCATGCTTCTGAGAGTATATTGGCAACAAAATTGGAATTGTTTTTTTTTCTTTCTTCTTTTTCTTCTTTCTTTTTTGGGGGGAGGGTGTTGGGGAAAGGGGCAGTCACCATGATGGGAGATGGACCTGGGTAGACTGGGAAGTGAGTGTTCTCAGGAATTCACGATGTAAAATTCCCAAATAATTGATAAAATTATTATGGAACAAAACAGGCCCAAAAGTTGTCCCTCCATATCATGTAATGACACAGGTTACAATTAGGCAGAAATAAGAGAGGTAAGGATCTTTACAGAGTCTAAAGCACCAAGAAGCTTGACCTTATATATGTGTGAGCCTTCATAATAGCAGTAAAAATAAAAGTAGATTTTGAAGCTTTGCAGTTTCTTGTGTTGACTTTTGGCAACTTGAGAAAACTCATACAGCAGCATCCACAATGCAGTGTATGAGCAATGGAGCCTGCCTTCCAACATAAGTCTTGGCTTAACGTTTATTGTTTGACACTGATTTACTTTTCCTTTCTGCATCTCACCTTTATCATCATTAAATTAGAGAAGACAATAGGAACTACCTCATAGCATAACTACTAAAATTAAAAGATGTGTTTTGTTAAATATAATAACTAATATAGAGAAAGGGATTCATTTGCTTTCCAGTGAGTAGACAAATACAAAAAATATCTGCACAACATTTGAGGAATTGATTAACCATTAAATAGTGTGTCCCTGGTCTGACAATGACAGGTGATAGAAGGATAAAGAAGACAAGCCTGTTAACTATAAAATGATAAATGCAAGAGAAGAAACATACAAATGATAAATCTATGCACCATCATCTTAAGCATGGCATTGCTAAGTAAAATCTTTGAAATGACACTGATACAGCATTGGACAAAGTAGGATACTAAGGAAACGTTTTCATAGTCAGTTTGTTTTATATTATTGAGGTCAAAATGATAATTCTGAATAACTTTAAGAAAAGTAAATGATTGCCAGAATCCTTCTCAACACAAATTGCATTTTGTATATGCAGAGAATGGCAAGATTCAATCTTTTAGAAATTAAAAATAAAAATACACCATGATTGCCAATTACAGTCACCCTATTGCATAATAGCTTTCCACATTTTTTTTACTAATAGCAAAAAGTTTTTAAACAGTGACCAAACTCTACATATCTCCACTACTCTAGCACTGATCAGCATTTCTGCCCATTTCTAAAGGACTAAATTTCTGTTTGAGACTGTAATTATGTAAAAATATTTAATGTTTGTATATGTATCTTTCTCATCTCATCATTGGTATAAAAGCCTAGAATGCCTCCCATGTTTCATGAATGACATTCTAATTCCAGTCTCTGTCTATCTGTCTGTCTGTTGGTCTCTCTCCCTCCCATTCCTTACCTAAATCCCTCTAGTTCTTGTCCACCCTTCTCTCTTTTTTTCTCTCATGTGTGATGTGGGATTTCCCTCTGAATGCTGTTAATGTGTTTTGTTATAATAGTTAATAAAGAATCTGCTTTAAGTCTCTGACAGGGTAGAATAGGGCAAAATGGGAATTCCAAGCAGAGAGAGAAAAGTAGGCAGAGTCAGAGAAATGCCATGTAGCTGCTGAAGGAGACAGATGACCTAGAACCACACCAGTAAAATACATGGTAAAATACAAAATAATAGAAATTGGTTAATTTAAGATATAAGAGCAAGCTAGGAATATGCTAGGCTCATTGGCCAAGCAGTGTTGCAATTAATATAGTTTCTTTCTGATTATTTTGGGCCAGGGTAGCCAGGAAATGAATGAGCCGCCCCTGCCTAAAAAATGGCGTGCCAACATCCAAATAAAACCTGACAGAGCTTGGGAAGGAATCCTAGACACAGAAAAGCAGAACTAAGCATGGCTACATGGTAACAGCATTTTCTTGGGTGGGTTCTGTTTGTTAGAAGCAAGCAGAGAATTGATTCATTAAAGAGAAGGCTTTCTGACTCAGTGGTGGCTTCTTTAAGAAGGCTTCCTGGATCATGCTAGTTGTATGAAAAGCTCTGGCTCTTTCAGGAAGCTGAACACTTGAATAGAGTTTGTGGGCATGTTACTCAGTGACCCCTTAGGCCAACTGCTAACCAGACTTGAGGTGGTAAGGAAAGCTCCTACGTAGAAGTCCCAGAGCTGGTGGTAAAGGTATCTCCTCCATATTGAAAGGCTGAGAGAGGCAGAGCCAACATCCAGGGCCACTGCCACCAAGTTGCTTACAATTTTAAAAGTGTTCCTGATCAGAAAATGATTACAAATATTCAATAAAGACAGAGTCAGATGAAAAAGACCTCTGAATTAGTTATGGTGTTAGATAAATGTAAGTATGCTTGGGAGAAAGAAGAAAAAGAATATAGACATTTATTAAAAGTAATATCTTTGAAATATAAAGCAAAGTCTTTAAAGAGACAATGTACAGGCAGTCATAGATAAAAGGAAAAAAGAAAAATAAGCCACGTAAAGATGAAAAATGCACAAAGAGTCTGGATTATATATATTATTGTTCTTTCTTATGTATATTATTGACCTTATTGACTATGAATGACCCAACATTTCATTGTACAGACTGCTAAACTAAACCAACATATGTATTTTAAAGGTATCTTGACTACAAAATTTGGGTCTCAGCATATGTTGCTTTGGAAAAGAGGTCTGCTTTTGTTTCCTCATAGGATAGAAAGCTGTGGATTCCTTACTGGATAATATGTTTTGATCAAACAACACCCCCTGAAGCTAGGGTCCAGATGGTCCAACATCCATGAGAGCTTCAGGACTGCTGGCTGAGATGGACCTACCACACAACATACCCCATGAAAGAACTGATTAACAGAGCCTACAATCAGCAGGAAGTAGTCTACAGAACAATGCCCAAATTCTGCAAATGATTGTTTATAAATGTTTGTGGCATTTAAAGGGACATATGCTATAGAGATCAATACTTTATATTGGTATGGACCTTAGTTTATTGATAAAAATTTAAGGTCAATTTTGTTATATGTATATTTCTGCTCTTGATTAAGGTATTGTGTTTGTGCAGCTCATTTAAAAATGTAATGTATAATTAAGAAATACAGGTTAATGACAGTTGTCTATAATAGTTAAGCTTATAGTTATGTATGTTAGGTTTTCTAGATGTATGGAGGTATATTTCCAATGGGTAGGTATTCTTCAAACCTTTCAAAGACAAACAGAATATGGCATTTTAAATGTTCTAAGAACGTCAGACTTTTCATGACAATGGGATGCATCTGCTCCTGGCAGCACCAATATACTTCAAGAGAATGATGAGCATTGAAGAAGCTTCTCATGGAGTTTCCTAGCCATTTGGGAAAGAAACTGTGCTTGCCTGGACTGCTTGATGGTATGTTATATGAAGTAGACATGTAGCACCCACAGAAAAATGACTGCTTAAAGTTGTCTAAAGAAGGTAAGACTTCCTTCTTCATGACAGAATCTGCCAGACATTCTGCAGGATACAGAAGAAAGTGAATGGTAAACGGCCAATAGAAGTAAAAGAGCCTTTCAGAATACCAGCTTCATAGAAAAGTCTGCTGGATACTATTGTCCTGTAGGCTGAAGATGGATGCCCCAACAATACAGAACTTTGGGTGATTGTACAGGCAGCGAGAAGTCTCTGTCAATTCTAGAGTTTGGAAGTTGCTTACAATGCTCTTCCTGTTTACTTAGGTAATATTATATCCTTCTGGGGTCTATTATGGAGTTAAAGAAAAAGAGTTATAGTTATAGTTTTCCTTAGTTATAATAAAAGAGAAATTAGATATGAAACTTCAGACTCACAAAGAAATATTGTAACTGTAATTCTTTCTTGATATCTGTTTTGTTATATGTAATTTTGCTATACTAAAGTTAAAACCTTTCTTTTTTTAGACAGAAGAGGGGAGGTGATATGGGATTCCCCTCTGAATGATGTGAACATGTTTTGTTATATTGGTTATTAAAGAAGCTTCTTTGGGCCTCTAGCAGGGCAGAGTAGAGCAAGGCAGGAATTTCATGCAGAGATAGACGAGCTAGTAGGCAGAGTCAGAGAGAAGCTATGTAGCTACTGAAGGAGACAGAGTCCGGGAACCTTACTGGGAAACCACAAGCCTCATGGCAAAATACAAAATAATAGGAATTGGTTAATTTAAGATGTAAGAGCTAGTTAGGAATACAGTAGAGTCACTGGCCAAGCAGTGTTTATTTACTATAGTTCTGTGTGATAATTTCAGGTCTGGGAATCCAGGAAATGAATGAACAGTTTCTGTCAATGTGTGTGTATTTGTGTGTGTGTGTGTGTATCCTCTCTCTCCTTATCACCCACCAAGGATTTCAAGGCATGCAGCTGATTACTTTGTATCTTTTTAAATGCTTTACAATGTCTGTTTTATCTAGTATATCTCCTGCTTTTTCTATCTTTTACCTTTAACATTGAGTCTGTCCTTAAGTCAAATGTCTCCTGAAGATGCAGACTGCAGACAGTTGGTCATGATTTCAGCTATTCAGCAACTCTGTGCCTTAAATTAGATAATTTCATACATTATATTCATAGTCATTAGTATGTAAGAGTTTAATTTTCTAATTGCTAATTGCTAATTGTAACTCATATTTGGACAAATGAAAGTCAGTTTAAAAGCACATGATACATGTGCTTTGGGCGAACTGATAACATCCTATTTAAAAGTCCAGTTCAGTGTTTACAACATTCTTGTTCTGTCAGTGTTTGAAGATCAAAGCACAGTAATGAATAGGGTTTGGATGACCTACCAAAGATCAACTTTTCAGTTTACTAAAAGTGAGTAATATCAATGAAGTTGAAGGCATAACTTCTTATTATCCTTTTGAGATTTTTTAAATCTATGAATTATAGAACTCTGTTTTCTCCAAAATAATTTTTCTTCTTCAAACGTCAGGATTTTTTCATGTGTTTGCTCAGATTTTCATTTATTTCCCAAATATAGTAGTGGTCCTAAAGTGTGATCTACTCACCTTTAATTGTAAGACAATTTCATCAAACTGCTTCTATCATCATCAGCAATAAAAATCACGATCTAGGTTATTTAGCTGAGCTGAGCTACTTGACCCAAGCCTGAAAGATGAAGAGTCTGGTGCAATGTGACTTGACTGAATAGAGAAAAGACAGCAAATTCGTCACATTTTCACTAGTCAAATTCTCTCACACAAGGAAAAAAAGAAGTCTTATAAAGTGACACATCAAATTCCAAAGATACTCATAAAATTATGAGACATGGTTCACATAAAACCACTAATTACCTGTGGTAGTTTGGATGGAATTGGCCCCACTCCCACAAGCTAATATCAAGTGACATTATTAGTTGTGACCTTGTTGGAGTAGATTTGGTCTTAGAGTGTGTCACTGTGGGGCTGGGCTTTGAATTACCATTTGCTCAAGCTTCCCCTCTCAGTGTGACACTATTACCACCACCTATAGTCTGTGGGTTAAGATGTAGGACCCTTGGCTCCTGCTCTAGCACCATGCCTACCTACATACTACATGTCCCACAATAATGAAAGTGGACCAAAACTCTAAAGATGTAAGTCTCCTCAACGGAATGTTTTCCCTTTATTAGAGTTGTAATGGTTATGGTGTCTCTTCACGACAAAAGAAACCCTAAAATATTACCAATTCCTCACATTTCACAGAACTGTCTTGCTAATCATCAGAAATGCATCTGTATAGAAATTAACTGTTCACTTTAGTATCCAAGCCCAGTGGGCTTTCAAGTAATTCTAATCACTGTATTTAAATAAATTGTTTGGCAAAAAAATTCATTGGAACTTAAAATCGATTGCACATTCTGACACTGAGAATAGCTGCCAGCAGTTGTTTCAAAGTGGATGAAACTTTAGATGGAAAGGCACTAACTTTACATACCAATGAAGAAAACATCGGTTCTCGGGCAAATGTACCTCTTCAGTGTAGAAAACATATAGATTATCAATCTTTCTTAAGCCATACAGAACAAAAATGAAAACACTAGGAAAATATTAGAAGAGGAAAATGGAAAAGAAGAGAAGGTGGAGTTGGTGGTGGGGTTGTTGATGGCAGAGGTGGGGATGGTGGCAATAACAGTGGGGGTAGTGATGGTGGTGGTATTGGTGTTGGAAGAGGAGAAGGAGGAGGAAAAGGCAGAGGAGAAGAAATATAAACTACAATAGCAGTATATCACATGCATAATATCATGTACTTTAGCTAGGTTTGCTGGATGTTGATAAAGTCTACTTAACAAGAGATATAATTGAACCATGGAATTATACCATTACACATGGGCTTCAGATACATATGTAAATCTGATCCATAAAATACATGTGGCTATAAAATAGAGCTTACTTTTATTTTCATAGTGTTCAATTTACTACAGAAACTGGTACCAATATCCTTATGAACAGAGATACAGAAACAAAAGCCAATCCTGACTTTTTCACCTTTAGATATAAGTTGCAGTCTTTAGAACAGCTGGTATAAGAGCAACTAGATGCTCACCATATTAAAAAATCAACCAGCCCTTGGAATTTTCCAGTATTTGTTGTAAAAAAGAAATATGGTAAATTGAGAATGGTGACATATCTAAGAGCTGTCAATGAGGTAATTCAACCTATGGGAACTCTACAATCTGGAATTTCTTTACCTTCTCTATTACCAAAAGAATGACCCCCTTATAGTTATTGATTTGAAAGATTTTTCTTCACTATACCTTTACAAGAATAGGATAGAGAAACATTTGCCTTCACAGTGCCAATTTGTAATAATTCTCAGCCAACTAGGAGATATCAATGGACTATCCTCCCACAAAAAATGCTCAATAGCCTCACTCTGTGCCAATACTTGGTAAGTCAGCCATTGTAAATAATATGTAAGAAATTTCCTAACTCTATAATTTACCATTATATAGATGACATTTTGCTAGCTGAAGAGGGATGATATTATCTTAGAATTGATCTTTTTACCACATAAACTAAGTAAAAATTAAAAACTTAAGTGGAAAAAGTCCCTGAATTAATTATAAAAGGTACATTGAGACTTCATCAATTAGCAGGTATAGATCCAGCAGAGATTATAGTGCTTTTTACTGCTGATGAAATAAAAACATTATGGGAAGACAATGAACCATGGCAAAGAGCTTGTGCTAATTTTTTTGGGAGAAATTAATAGTAATTATCCCGAAAGTGATAGAGTTAACCTAAAGAGAACTTCTTGGATCCTTTCCCAAATTGTACTTGATGCTCCAAAAACTGGAGCACGTACATTTTATACTGATGCAAATATATCAGAGAAGGCAGGATACAAATCAGAAGAATTAAGTAAAGTGTAACAAAGCCCTTATAATTCTGTCCAGAAGGCATAATTATATGATATTCTCATGGTGCTCAGATATTTTAAAGAACCTCTTAATATAGTTACTGATTCACAATATGCAGAAAGAGTTGTCTTGCATATTGAAATATATATGAATTTATACCAGATGATACAAAATTGACTTCTTTATTTATCCAGGTACAAGACATAATTAGGCTTTGTCCTCTATACATAACACACATCTGATCCCATACAGGACTGCCAGGTCCTCTAGCACAAGGTAATGAAGAAATTGATCAATTATTTGATCAGAAGCGTGTTTGCAGGCCTTTAACTTTTGTTAAAAAATCATGTCAATAGCAAAGGTTTAAAAGAGTTTTCTATTACATGGCAACAAGGTAAGGAGATTATAAAGAGATAACCTACTTTCTCTTTCTATAACCATACACTGTGAAATCTTGCCAAGACAAGGTAAGATGGATTTTAAAAATTTTCTGCCTCTGCAAATGGTCTCTCAGTTACTCTAGGTCTTAGCCAAAGTTGGTTTCTTCAATGTTGCAAATGAGACTTGGGGTGACTGCCCAGGTAGCCAGTTGCCTCTGTCATTTGTTGCACTATTTGGAAGTTGCTTGATTACACTTCCTGCTTACTCAAGTAATACTATTTCTCTTCTCGAATCTTCAATGGTGTTGAAGACTAGATAGTTGTAGTTACTTTCCTCTCATGACTTGGACACGTTATTTATTATACAAGACTTAAACTAGTTAGGATAGGATAATTATTGAATATATTTGTTCTTATTGTGTATAATTTTGTATTAGGCTTAGCATTCTCTTATTAATTTAAGCAGAGGGCGGAGGTATTGTAGGAATTCTTACAGCCAGTAGTTAACTGCTCACTGGGTTGTGGCCTCGTATACTATTCAAGCCAATGTACAGTATGTGCCCGCACTCTTTTCTGGCTGTGGGATTTGGTTTCTGATCTCTGTTCCAGCAGAGGATTTTGATTTGTGTGTCTACCCCTAAATAAATAACCATCTGTTTCTCTGAGCTAGTGTGAGATTTCTTTTAAGCATCCTTCTTCAAAACTGTAGATTGTTGTTGGCAAGATAGTCATTTTAATATGCTAATCCTTCTGATCTATGAGCATGAGAGATCATTCCATCTTCTGATATCTTCTCCAATTTCTTTCTTTAAAAACTTGATATTCTTGTCACACAGATCTTTTATTTACTTGGAGAGATACTCCAAGATATATTATATTGTGTGTGAATATAATAAAAGGTGTTGTTTCCTTGATATCTTTCTCAGTCCTTTTAACATCTGTATTTAAGAGGGCTATTGATTTTTTTTTTTTTGTTAATCTTGTACTGAGTCACTTCAGTAAAGGTGTTTATCAACTTTAGGATTTTCATGGTAGAATTTTTGGTGTTGTTTATGGTTACTATGTCATCTGCAAATAGGGAAATTTCAACTTCTTCTTTTCTAATTTGTATCCCCTTGAACTCTTTTTGTTGTCTTACTGCTTTAGATGAAATTTTGAGCACTATTTTGAATAGATATCAAGAGAGGGGACAGACTTGTCGTGTTCTTAATTTTAGTGGAATCGCTTTAAATTTTCTACATTAAATATGATGTTGGCAATAGGATTACTATATATTTCTTTTATTGTGTTTAGGTATGTCCTTGTATCCCTGATTTCGTTAAGAATTTTATTATGGAGGGTTGTTTTGTCAAAGGCATTTTAAGCAAATAACAAGATGATCATGTGGTTTATTTCTTTCAATTTGTTCCTGTGGTGAATTACATTGACAGATTTTCATATGTTGAATCATCCCCACATATCTGGAATAAGGCCCACTTGATCATGGTGGATGAACTTTTGGATGTATTCTTGGATTTGGTTTGTCAATATTTTATTGATTATTTTTGTATCAATGCCAATGAGCAAAATTAGTTTGTTATTCTTTTTCTTTGTTGATCTGTGTGGTTTGGAGTACTTGGATAACTGTGGCCTCATAAAAAGAATTTAGTAATGTCACTTATATTTCTATTTTGTGGAATAATTTGAGAAATATGTTGTGAGATTCTCTTCTTTGTGCTGTGAAAGTATTTTATTAAAATTGGTTAATTAAAAAGCTGCTTTGGCCTAGGTCAGGGTAGAATAGGGCTAGATGGGGAAAACTAAACTGAATTCATGGAAAAAGAAGGTAGAATCATGGAGACACCACATAACTGTCAAAGGAGAAAGATACTAGAACCTTACTGTCTCTAGCCACAGCCTCATGATGAAATACAGATTAATAGAAATGGGTCAATTTAAGATATAAGAGCTATCTAGGAATATGCCTGAGCCATTGTCCAAACAATGTCGTATGTAATTAATAAAGTTTTGTGTGATTATTTGTGTCTGGGTGGCCAGGAAATGAAAAAGCAGTCTCTGATTACAGGAATATGTGTATTATCTCTTCTTTGAAAGTCTGGTGAAATTCTGCACTAAAAGCATCTGGCCTGGGCATTTCTTGGTTGGTAGACTTTTAATGAATGCTTCTATTTCTTAGATGTTATAGGTCTATTTATCTGATCTTGGTTTAACTTTGATTGTTGTATCTGCCAAGAAACATGTTTAATTCTTTTAGATTTTCCAATTTTGTAGAGGATTGGTTTGTGAAACATGACAATGATTCTCTGTATTTTCTCAGTGTCTGTTATTATGTCCCACTTTTCATTTTTGATTTTGTTAATGTAGATATTCTCTCTCTTTCTTTTATTTAGTTTGGATAAGGGTTTGTCTATCTTGCTGATTTTCTCAAAGAAACAAGTCTTTGTTTCATCGATTCTTTGTATTGTTCTCTTAGTTGCTATTTTATTGATTTCAGCCCTCAGTTTGATTATTTACTGCCATCTATGCCTCTTGGGTGTGTTTGATTCTTTTTGTTCTAGAGCTTTCAGGTGTGCTGTTAAGTCACTAGTATGAAATTTCTCCACATTTTTATGAAGGTATGAGTGCAACAATCTTTCCTTTTAGAACTGCTTAAATTGTGTCCCATATATTTGGGTATGTTTTAATTGAATCCTAGGAAGTCTTTAATTTCTTTCCTTATTTATCCATTATCCTAGTGGTAATTCAATTGAGAGTTCTTTGGTTTCCATGAATTTATAAGTTTTCTGTGGTTTGTATTGTGGTTGAACTCCAACATTAATCCATGATGACCTAATAAGATGCAGAGGGTTACTCTTATTTATTTGTATCTGTTAAGACTTGATTTGTTGTCAGGGGCCTTGAGAGTTACAGCAAGTAACAACTAGTGTTCAGATGTCAACATACCATAGGAATGGTTATCTGATGAAGGTTAATCCTATCTAGACAAGCTGTGCATGACCATAGACTCTGAAAATTGTTGCTCACTTTTGCTAAAGCAGCTAGCTTGGCGTCTCTGCAATACCTGCATTGTGTTGTGTAATCTCGTGTTACATATTTATGTAATCACATGATTACATCTCAATCTTATAGGTACACATTTCTGTGGGTGATCAGGAAGGTGACTTTTCATTTGGCTGTATAATTTCAATATATATAATATATACTGGGACATGCTTCATAATTGGTTCTATTTTTCCCACAAGGACTTGTGAAACTTAAAGCTTGCCTTATTCTTTTGCTTATTAGGTGACTTCCCCCACTCAGTGGGACTCCCAGTGAGAAAATTTATTCATGCAGTCAAAAATCATGGTTCCCATAGTCTAATCTCTGCTCCATTCCCTGAGATAAACTTGGAAGCCATCTCTTATTTGGCAGGACATTTTGGTCAGGAGAAGAGTCTTTCTAATAGATCACATTCAAGACATTCAGACATAGGGCTATGGCAAATCTAAGCTTGTTTGGTTTATAGTCCTTCCTGATACAGAGACTGAGTGTCCCAAATTCACCTGAAGCCAACTTGGGAAAGAGTTAACCTCAATTGACCCTCTGAACTAACCATAAAAAACTATTAATTACCTACACCTTTCTTCCCTTCAGTTTGTTGATACAGATTTTAGCCTAGAAATGTAGTATCATGCACAAATTCCCCTTTCCCTTTCTTACAATGTAAAACCTCCTAAAAACAGATCCTTTTCCTCTTAGTACTGCCCAGGTGTCTTTCTAACCATGCATCCCTGGAGCCATGAAGATGCTGACAGCGTCACTAGGGCAGCCATTATCTGCTTTTTGATCCTGAGAAATTAAAGTTCTGTAACTTTGCTATTACCAGAGGATGACTGGTGTTTGTGCATGTGTGTGTGTGTGTGTGTGTGTATGTGTGTGTGTGTATGTATGTATGTGTGTGTGTGTTTATGTGTGTGTGTGTGTGTTGGAAACTTTGCAGCACAGGAGAAGAATAAAGAACATGATTTGAACAGCACTGTGTGTGAACTAATTCTATACTTCCTAGACTAGAAATTTTCCAAGTCCTTATGCAATGTTGTGGTAACCTGACCCTGCAAGGTAGTATATGGTCAGTTTTGCAGAGGGTTCCATGAGGTGCTCTGCCAAGAAGAAGGTATATTCTATGTTTTTTAGGTGAAACATTCTGTAGATATTTCTTAGGACCATTTGCATAATAACATATGTTCTGTTATTTCTATGTTTAATTTATATATGGGTGATGGGTGATAGTCTTTTGCTTTGTTTTGTTTTTTCAATACACAGTCTTTCTGTAGCTTTGGATCCTGTCCTGGAACTAGCTCTTGTAGATTAGGCTGACCTTAAACTCCTAGTGATCTGCCTGCCTCTGCCTCCCAAGTGCTTGGATTAAAAGTGTTTGCCACCACCACCTGGCTAGTCTTTTATTTCAGACAGAACTCCCTAGAGTTTAAATCCTTGTCAGTTGGCACATTGTGACAATGTTAGTAGGGAACATTTGGAGATAGCAAGAGTGGGGTGGGAGAAAGGAGAGAGAAAGAAAAGAAAAGGATGATAGTTGACTTAATTGGGTAACTACCAGCTTATTCATACAATTGGGAATTTAACAAAGGCTTCTACCATTATAAACTAAAATTGCCAGAGCTTGACTAAACTCCAAGATCTGCTGAGATATTAATTTGAGTACACACAGCTACTTTTACCTACATGACCCATTCACAGTTTCTATAATAGTAGCACTAGATTAATACAATATTAAAGTATGTGTGAATGACTACACACTAGTGTGTACAGCAGGGAGAGTGTACCCAAATGTTCTTTTCTGGAAAATGAATAAATTATCTGAAATGTTTGAGATACAACACAATTTGTTATTGGAATCACTATTTAAATATTTCTGAACATCAAAAATAAAAATAATGTTTTTTCTATCATTTTCTCCCCCATATTTCACATAGTAACTTGAAACTCATAGCTGTTTTATCAATACTTGACCTGTCTTCCCAATAAACTGAAACTAAGAAAATATAAATAAATGAAAATCATGTGTAAATATTTCTAGAAATTTTAAGGAGATTTTGAGTATTTTGTTTGTATTGCATGAAAGTAATAATTTATAAACTTTTCATTTTATGTGTTGCTAGACAAAGATATTTACTTCTCTTTTAAGCTTTTTCTTATTTATATTTATTCATTGATCTCTCTCTTTCTCTGTGTGTGTTTGTGTGAGTGTGTATATGTGTGTTTACATGCCATACTATACATGCGGATTTCTTAGGAAAATTTTTGAAAGTGAGTTCCCTGCTCTCATCACATGGGATCTAGCTATTAAACTTAGGTTACCAGTCTTATCTAAAAATACCCTCACTTATTAAGCCGTCTCAGCATCCACATACATTCCTTATTTTATAATTACTCCACTAAGATAATTTCTTATTTGTAAATGCTCAATTTGCTAATATAGACTGTTTCTAAACATGAAAACACACATAATTCTTATAATGACTTTCATATATTTCCTTAGGTTTCAAAGGTTCCAACATATATTTCCACATATCTTTGCAGAAAGCAAAAAAAATTATAATATAGAAATAATCAATAAGTCTAGACAAGTTTTGGATCAATGGTGTCTGACATTTGTGCTCAGAATAATATTAATTGGGTCTATTCTCACTTCCACTACTCTTAAAATATATTTTTCTCTTCAAAGGTCCATCATTCTGTATGCATGGGAATGTGGAGAAATTGCACATCAAATTGATTTATTATTGAAAATGGTTACTGACTTAATATCTCTATAAAATTGTAATATCTCTCAGCAATAAAGGAAGAGCACCAAATAATTCTTTTTTTTTTTTGAGCCAGGGTTTCTCTGTGGTTTTGGAGCCTGTCCTGGAACTAGCTCTTGTAGACCAGGCTGGTCTCGAACTCACCTGCCTCTGCCTCCCACGTGCTGGGATTAAATGCATGAGCCACCACTGCCCGGCAGCACCCACTAATTCAAAAGGAATAATTGATATCATAAATTATGATAAAATATGAGAACATAAATTATATGAGATGCGGACCTGAGCTGAATTTTATTCGTCAAAAATCTGCCTTAGTAGATTATGTGAGGAGAGTTTAATAACCATATCCATTTCTGTGGGGGGGAGTAAGTTTATGTAACATGAAGTGAACATTAGACATATCTAGACATTAAAATTTTAAAAATGGATAGCTTTGAAGAAAACCCTTCTCTCTGCCCCTCACCCCTTCCCCCATCCCACCCCCACACCCATGCTCCAAACATTTGTCTGCTTCAAATTTCCAGGAGGATCTATATATGTTTTTCTTTGGGTTCATCTTATTACTTAGCTTCTCTAGGATTGCAAACTATAGGCTCAATGTCCTTTATTTATGGCTAGAACCACTAATGAGTGAGTACATATCATATTCATATTTTTGGGTCTGGGTTATTTTACTCAGGATAGTGTTCTCTATTTCCATCCATTTGCATGCAAAATTCAAGATGTCATTGTTTTTTACCCCTGAGTAGTATTCTAATGTGTAGATGTGCCACACTTTTTTATCCATTCTTCCATTGAGGGTCATCTAGGTTGTTTCCAGGTTCTGGCTATTACAAATAATGCTGCTATGAACATAGTTGAACAAATGCTTTTATAGTATGCTTGGGCATCCCTTGGGTATATTCCCAAGAGTGGTATTGCTGGATCCTGAGGTAGGTTGACTCCCAATTTCCTGAGAAACCAACACACTGATTTCCAAAGTGGTTGCACAAATTTGCATTCCCACCAGCAATGGATGAGTGTTCCTCTTCCATTGTATAATTTTAGATTTTTTTGTGAAAAATCAGGTATTCATAGGTTTGTGGATTTATATCCGGGTCTTCAATTCAATTTCATTGGTCAACGTCTCTGTATTTATGGCAATACCAAGCTGTTTTCATTACTGTAGCTCTGTAATAGAGTTTGATGTTAGGGATGGTAATGCCTCCAGCAGTTCCTTTATTGTATAGGGTTGTTTTGGCTATACTGGGATTTTTGTTTTTCCATATAAAGTTGATTATTGTTCTTTCAAGGTCTGTGAGGAATTTTGTTGGGATTTTGATGGGGATTGTATGGAATCTATAGATTGCCTTTGGTAGAATTGCCATTTTTACTATAGTGATCCTACCAGTCCAAGAATATGGAAGATCCTTCCATTTTCTGGTGTCTTCTTCAATTTCTTTCTCCAAAGCCTTAAATTCTTGTCAAGTAGATTTTTTCACTTCCTTGGTTAGTGCTACCCCAAAATACTTTATGCTATTTGTGGCTATTTTGAAAGGTGATGCTTCTCTGATTTCCCTCTAAGCTTCTTTATCCTTTGTGTATAGGAGGGCTACTGATTTTTTTGAGTTAATCTTTTATCCTGCCACATCACTGAAGGTATTTATCAGCTGCAGGAGTTCTTTGGAGGAGTATATGGGGTTACTTATGTACACTATCATATCATCTGCAAATAATGAAAGTTTGACTTCTTCCTTTCCAATTTGAATCCCCTTGATCTCCTTATGTTGTCTTATTGCTATTGCTTGAACTTCAAGTACTATATTGAAAAGATATGGAGAGAGTGGATGGCCTTATCTTCTTCCTTATTTTAGTGGAATCACTTTGAGTTTCTCTCCATTTAATTTGATGTTAGCTGTCAGCTTGCTGTATATTGTTTTTATTATATTTAGATATGATCTTTTATCGCTTATCTCTCCAAGACCTTTATCATAAAGGGGTGTTGAATTTTGTCAAATGCTTTTTCAGCATCTAATGAAATGATCATATGTTTTTTTTCTTTCAATTTATTTATGTGATGGATTACATTGATAGATTTTTGTATGCTGAACCAGCCCTGCATCTCTGAGCTGAAACCTACTTGATCAAAATGGTTGACTTTTTTGATGTGTTCTTGGATTCGGTTTGACAGTATTTTATTGAAAATTTTTGCATCAATTTCATGAGTGAGATTGGTCTGTAATTCCCTTCTTGGTTGAGTCTTTGTGTGGTTTTGGTATCAGGGTAACTGTAGCTTCACAAAACAAGTTTGGCAATGACTCTTCTGTTTCTATTATATGAAACACATTAGTGAGTATAGGTATTAGCTCTTCTTGGAAGTTGTGGTAGTTTAGTTCTGCCCTAAAACCATCTGGTCATGGGCTTGTTTTGGTTGGAAGGTTTTGGATGACCACTTCTATTTTCTCATGACTTATAGGGATATTTAAATTGTTCACCTGGTCTTGATTTAATTTTGGTATATGGTATGTATCTAAAAAATGTCCATTTCTTTTATATTTTCCAATTTTGTGGAGTACTGGCTTTTGTAGTAAGACCTAATGATTCTATGAATTTCCTCCGTGTCTGTTGTTATGTCCCCATTTTCATTTCTGATCTTGTTAACTTGAGTGTTCTCTGCCTTTTGATTAGTGTGGATGGGGTTTGTCACTATTGTTGATTTTCTCAAAGAACCAGCTCTTTGTTTCATTTATACTTTGGATTGTTTTCTGTGTTTCTATTTTGTTGATTTCAGCCCTCAGTTTTTTGTTTTTTGTTTTTTTATATTCTTTTATTTTTCATTCAAAAAAATTTACACTTCCTCCCCTTCTCCCAGTCCCCTCCAGCTCCCCACTAACCCTCATCCCTCCCCCTGCTTCCTTAAGATGGGGCAGGGTACCCTGCCCTGTGGGGAGCCCAAGGCCCTCCCCCCTCCATCCTGGCCTAGGAAGATTTGCATCCATATAGACTAGATTCCCAAAAAGCTAATACATGCAGAAGAAATAGGTCCCAGTGCCATTATCATTGGCTTCTCATTAAGCCCCCATTGACAGCCACATTCAGAGATTCTGGTTTGATCATATGCTCATTCAGTCCTGCTCCAGCTGGATTTGGTGAGCACCCATTAGATCAGGCACACTGTCATGGTTGGTGGACCAGCCTCTCCCAGTCCCGATTTCCTTGCTCATCTTCTCCCACCTTCTGCTCTTCGACTGGATTTTGGGAGCTCAGTCCATTGCTCTGATGTGAATGTGGGTCTCTGTCTCTATCCTCATCCATCGGGCAAAATTTCTATGGTGATGATCAAGATATTCATCAATGTGACTATGGAACAAGGGTAGATCAGGCACCTTCTCCTCTGCTGCCCAAGTACCTAACTGGGGACATCGCTGTGGATACCTGTGATACCCTCTAGAGCTAA